>CACRXP010000035.1:1464545-1476001 GCA_902702965.1 Spirometra erinaceieuropaei | reverse complement strand
ATTCGCTTTGCGCATGCTGTGGCCATGATGCATAAGCGAAGTCTCAACGATGCCATCTTCCCGCATTCGCATATGGGCAGCTAGATGCACACGCCACTACACCGTCGGTTGGAGCCGACGTCATTCGGACATTCGTATGGTAACTAATGTCGATACCGAAGTCTGTGAAGGCGTGAATCATTCGTGACTGAGTGCCCAAATCTTAAATATTGCGTGAGTCCCACCAGATAGTGCGAACTTCATGTGGCTGTAGTGAGCTGTCAATTCGTGCGGTCTACACCGGACCCACTAGTGGGAATCCGGGACGGCAGGGCTTTTGAAAACGCCGCAGCAGGATACCAACAATGTTTCCAACTAAGGGAACAGGGAGAACTTCATGGCCCTTCCAGAGACGCGAGAGGAACTTGGATTGCCCCTACAAACTACCTTAGTCTTGCAGAGCATCATTGCGACCTTAGGAAAAACGGCAATGGGATACTTTCAATTCAATGGCAGGGACGTTAAATTGCACTACGGAAATGGGCAGTTCTGCTTTGACTTGAAGCTCTGGGTCTGAAAGCGACCCAGGCGGTTGCAACCCGCAGCGGTACTGACAAGAGACACTGTAGCGGTCGTTTCCTACTAATTTACTTTCTTTGGCCAGTCATACAGTAAGTACCTGACATTTTGTACCGAATTCCGTCGGTCTTCGATCATTTTTATGTCCAACGCACTTTTTTCCATTTTATTTATGAGCTCATAACCTATAAAATGAAGCAAGATACACGCTTTGTCCTATGTCAGTGCGGCACACCGGCCTATCCTGAGTGCAGGGTACGAATGAGAATGTACTTTATATCCCGGCAACAACATGCCGGCTGGCAATTGACTGCGGTTAGGAAAAAATCCTCGGAGCTCCTAGGAAGTGGGATAACACCGCAAACTGTGACAAGTCATTAAAAACCAGATGAATAAAATTGAAAATGAAGGGTGATCCCGCCAACCATAGTGATGAAAATAGCATGGTTAGATCACGCCCCGACATGTTGCTGCAGGAAAAATTTGAAAGGAAAACGGATGCCCAGAATTCTAAGACACTAATTGGGTGCGCGCGCGAACACAGAAAAAACCCACCTTTTTGGAGAGTTCAGGGAACATCTGGCTTTGGAAGGGAAATGACTGGTCATCGGACAAGTGCCAGTGGAAGACGTTGAGTTTGTTGTACTCCATTGCTTCCTAGAAGGAAAACACTCAACCAGTTATGCAATCAAAGCAAGACAAAGTCCTAGCTCTGCGGGGTCGAACGATATCCTCGGCGCTAGAACATGGAACACTAACTGAACTTTTTATATCCCCAGTTTAGATGCGTTTGCGATATCGTGGGTGATTGAGAGTCGGCTAAAGCAGTACAGACAACAGCCGACACGAGGTCGGTTGGACAAAATTCACCCATCGACGCAGGCAGTTCGGTGGGCGCGCGCGTTTACGCGGAGAGGTTTTCGGTCAGAGGGCTTGTTAATGTCTCTCTTGCCCTCACTAAACAGGGGTTGAGCGTGGGTGTGCCTGCAGCGATGCGCCTGTCCGCAGGCTGGATGAAAACGCAGAGGGGGGAGGGGGGGAATAGATTGCGAGACCAGTGGTGGCTATCGAGCGCTGAGGGGACGGCGTTCAAGAAGACGGGGTCACGTGCGCGTGAAGACCCAGGCGTTGGGGCAGATGAATTGAAGACTTACAGTAGGTGGGCTAACTTATGAAATGTCAACCGAAATTCCGAAATGCGTTTTCGTTTCGGAAGGATTAACTAAGTAGGGTTGTAAAACCTATCATCGTGCAGCATAATTGTATAATGATTCAGTTACCTCAGGATGACGGAATTCAAACAGACTTCTTTTCGGCTGCATGCAAAAACTGTACTCTGTCAAAAATGACTACTTAAATAGCATGGATTTTTCTTGCTGATTTTCGATGCCCTTAAAAATTCAATTATATTTCATGGAAAACATGCATAACAATGTCCATCCTCTTGCTCATTCGGTAGAGAATTGCGCCTTCTTCCAGTTTTATACTCGAAGGAAGGATATGATTCGGTTTTAGAAAACTCTTCCAATTCCCGAATAATTTTGAACTCGGCCTGCCGTTACACTTGCATTCAGGGTTTCCAAACTACAGGCCGTATATTTTCCGTGTACGGAAAACCGCAAAATTTGTCTACGGTATTCGGAAGAGATCATATGGGGTTCATAAAATTTAGCAGTGGATTTGACCCATATTGTGAAATTCAACAGCAACACTAGCAAATGCAGAGACATGACGTTTTACGACCGGCCATTTTACGGTATTAAAAAATCTCACAATTAGAAACTTTTTAAAATCCAAACTATACCTTTCCTTGGAGTACAAAATTGAAAGAAGACGTAATTGCCTACATAATGAGCAAAAGAATAAATATTTATGCATATTTTCTATGAAATACGATTGAATTATTAAAGGCATCGAAAATCAGTGAGAAAAATGCATGCTACTTAAGCAGTCATTTTTACAGAGTGTAGCTCCTGCATGCGGCTAAAAAGAAGTTCGTTCGAAAGCCGTCATCCTGAGGTAACTGAATTATTATAGAATTATGCTGCATGATGATTGGTTTTACAACCCTACTTGATTAATCTTTTTCGGAACGAAAACGCATTTCGGAATTTCGATTGACATTTCATGAGTTAGCCCACCTACTGTACAAACGACCTCCGAGGACGCCCAGGTGTGCGAGCTGTGAATAACTTCCGGCCGGTCATAAATTTCTGCACATCTGCGCCAGAACGCTCTGCACACACTAAGAACTTCCACCGATCACTTATAGTCTGAAAACACGTGGGTTTTTGATTGGAAAATTTAAAACAACGCTCAAGGTTAACTTGGCATCCGAGGCGAGGTCCGTCGTCAAAAGCGTACGTTTTGGCAGTTTGAACCAGCAGGATAATATATGTATTGAAGTCGGTCTTATTTGTCCTGTCCGGTACTGCGTCTGGATCACTGGGTATTCGTTGTTACCCAAGCGCCTTCAGGGTACTTACACCTGAAGTCCGCCGGGAAGCAAAATCAGACTAGATAAGTGAACATTAGTACCACATGGGTTAGGAAACTGCTGATCGCAGCCGACGAAATATGAGCTAATACCCCATGGGACCAACAGTCAACGGGTTTCCTTCCCAGAACCGAGCCAGCCCGCGCCCATGGCTTCCTCAGACAGAGAATGACAAGACAGGACTTGACTGCTTCCGCTCGCAAGGCAAAGTGATTATCGGGTCGCTGCGCCCACTACAACCCAGAGCGGAGAGCTGGGCGTTAGGCAGGTACCGGACGGAATATGACTAATATCGCACAGCAAGTCACTCGGTGCGAATGTCACTCTGGCACACCACACATAGGCTTAGAAATGGGCATATGAATATGCACACAGAGGTCGCAAAGAAAAACTTCGATCAGGAGTTATGACAGTTAGGGTTGGTGGCTAAGTCTGAGGGCATGAATTCCCTCTCCCACCCGCAGCAGGTAGTCGAATTCGCCTCATCAAAACCAAATGGGTTAGCACCATTGCCCGGGAAGTCTTTCGGTGCTACTACTGTGGGGTGATTCCTATCTTTGTTATTTTTTCCCAGCTCAGCATATCCTTCTAAATATTGCTACGATGCCCAGTGAAGAAGCGGCGTCTGTATACCTCATCCGTCACAATGTCTTAGAAGTGAAAGGATCTTGCTGCAAGTGTGATGGACCGGTGATGTTTACGAACAAGAAGGTGCGTGGACAGAACGTATCGGAATGGAGGTGCAGAAGAAAGGATTGCCAGTCTGTTCAGTCAGCAAGAAAGGAGGAACGAATTCTCCCATTACCGTGATTTGAACGGAAGACTCCAATGTAATTTGAAGCTGTGTAAAATTTTAGAGCTAGTTTATGTCTGGAGTAACAGAATGCCACTGGATGAAGTTCCATGCCTAGCTGGTAGATCCGCAACTACTGTGGTTGACTGGGCCAACTACTGCCGGGAAGTCTGCTCCGAAATGGTTCCTATCGCTAGGAGAGGAAAGCTGAATGGAAGAGGTGAAATCCCAAAACAAATCGACGAGGCGTCGTAAGTACGCTTGTGGTCGTCTTTTAGGTGGAGATGCACCTGCCAAAGGAAATGATCGTGATCCAGTGCAGAATTATCGGAACCACGACTCATGCACTGATGGCCCGTAGGTCTTCGGACTGTGTGAGGGTACCGATGTTAGGTACTACAACTTACACAAGTGAGATACAGCGACGTTGATCGTTATCATTGAACGCGAAGTGGAAGCAGGCTCAAAAATGTAGTCTGACAAATGGCCAGGTTATCGGTGGCTTCATCAGGCTGGGTACGACTACAAAACCGTCAATCACCAGGAAGATTACGTTGATCCGAATAGAGGTGCGCGAACCCAGCAAATCAAGAGGACTTGGTTGGATAACAAGATTGAGATTTTGAAGGAAAAACGCAGAATTCCACCGCATTTCCTTCAGGTGCACGTGGAGTTTTATGAAGGACGACGAAGATCACTTCGTAGCAATTCTATGCGATACTGAAGAAGTACTTGCATATACATACATATGCATATATATGAATTAAAAAACAGGCAACTCAAGAAATTGAATTAGGAAGATGGAATTCTTTGGGAAACAGAAAACCTTATTGTGCAAATTTTCGAGGCTGGTTCCCCAGCTCGTCTTCAGACTATGGGTGTGCAAAATCAATTAACTTCAAAACTGAGTCTGATAAAGGATTCGATAACTGGCTAAGGTCTGGGCCAATGCGTGTTAATTTCAATTTGTCATCTCCTTGGGATTGGTTGAGCCAGTTTGAATTTGTACTTAAATATTTCGTATGCGGCATCTAGACCGATATGCCGGTTGATGCACGCATCATTCGAGTGCATTGCCTCTAGGAATTAGCGGCCCTCCCTTATTGGGCAGGCGCCAACAATGTGAGTGTTCTCCATGCAAATTTGCGCACAGTGTCCAGTGTGTGTACGGTCACCTGGGATAGATGGTCGCGTCTCTTCACCGCTAATTGGTGTTCATGCATACGGGTTGAGACAGATTTCCCAGTTTGGTCACAATGGACGACATCACAACATGAGATTTTGTAGACAACACCTTTTCTTCCGAGTTAGTCAACCCTGTCCTTAGGGTGTACAAGCTGTGTGCGTAAGGTAGTTGCCGGATGGTGTGCTACGTGCATCTGATGTTTTTTTTTAGCTGTCCTTCGACTAGTTCAGATACATTTTTAACGTATGGGCGAGTTCTCCAGGTGATTGGTTTTGGTGCCCGAGCGGCCGTAACATTGGAAATAACTTTTCCCTTGAATTGCTGGTGCCTCATGCATTGACTTACAAAGTCACGCGGGCACCCATTCTGGGAGAATAGTTTGTAGAGATACTTCATTTCTACCTGATAAATTGTTTCATCAGAGCAGTGAGTTTTCGCTCGATTTAGGTGGCTGTAGACTGTACTCCGTTTGTGAGAGACAGGGTGATTACCCTCAAAATGTGGGATGACCACTGAATATTCCTCCATACGATAACCTGATGTGTGAAGTGATCCATCGGTCTTTCGACGTTCAAGGACATCCAGGAATGGGAGTTGCCCATCAACCTCTGCTTCGAAAGTAAATGTGATTCCTGGAAATATAGAGTTAATATTGGTATGGGGCAAAGTAAACTTATTTTACTTGAGGATGATAAATGTGTCTTCTACATATCGCAGTCAGAGTTTTGGGTTAACTGTGGGAAGGGCTATGGTTTCTAACTTCTGCATTACGGCCTCTGCCCGGAAACCGGATATGGATGAACCCATGGGAGCGCCTTTTAATTGTAGATAGCATTATTTGGAAAAGGATAAATTTGTCTCCAGACAGAGGTCTAGGATTTGAAGTAAAGCCTCTGTAGGCAACTCAGAGGTGTATATTTGGAGGAATTCTTCGGTGCGGCTCCTCGATAAATCTAGCGGAATCGAGGTGAAGGGCGAGACCACATCGAATGATATCACTATCTCGTTACATGTAAAGCTGATCCTCTTGTGAATCCTGAATAGAGTTCTCGGAGTTCTCAGTAGGTGGATGTAGTTGGCGAAGTAGCTACTTACAGATCTTAAAGTTGGATGCACCGATTAGGGAGACTACCGGTCGAAGCGAAATATCAGTTGTGCGAATTCTGCGATTTTCTGGGGTCGGTAGGTGGAGGTTCGTATGCTGAATCATCTTTCAAGAGTAATATAATTTTCTCCGTGTAGTCGGTTTTGTTCAAAATGGTGGTGACACCTACTTTGTCGGCAGATAGAATAGTGATGTATTTGTCTTGTTTTAGGCTTTTTAGCCCATTCGTTTGATTGTAAGATAGCGTTGAGAACTTGTTTCGGTTTTTCAATGCCTGTACAGTGCTGCTACGAATGGTAAATTCTTCTTCCTCTTCTTCTGTAAGATTGGCTGATGATATGACTGTCTCAAAAATGGCAAGGAAGTGAAGATAATTGGAGTCAGGCGGATGGTACGTCATTCCCTTGCAGAGCACGTTTTCCTCTGTTACCATTAGGACCCTGAAGGATATGTTTACGACATTCATTGGACATGTAGAATTATCATAATATTTACAAGAGGTAATCGTTCACTTCTTGCCCAAGCTGCTCCTCTTTTTAGCCGCTCTAGTTCTGAGATACGTATGTTGGTTTCGTGTAGGATCCTAAATGGGTGAGTAGGCAGTCGATCATTGCAAAATTGCATGTATTGTTCTTTTTGCTCTTTGAATTAGCGAAGTCGTTGATGCGAATCAGTTATAAATGCTCCAAGCATTTGTCGGCCATAAAGGGTAGCAATTTGAAAGCCCTGCGAGGACTTTATTGCTGGTTTTACTCGCAAAGGCTTTGGTAGAATCCTATTGCGTCGACATCCGTGTGAGAAGGATAATTGCTCTCGAGTCAAATTTTCATGAATTGCACACTTTTTCCATGGTCAAGCATGAAGCAGAGCGCCCCGCTCGAAGTCAACACCTATTGGTTGGAAGACGGGAATCCCACAAAATCTAATTAGGATGATGGAATTCATTGGAAAACAGAAAAATTTATTGTATGAATTTTCAAAACTGGCTCCCCAGCTCGTCTTCAGACTATGAGTGCAAAATTAATTAACTTCTAAACTGAGTCTGTTATGTGCACAGGTAGGGCTCAAAAGCCCATGCATTGTCAAAGTGCATGTACATGCGTAGAGCAAGGAAATTTTCGCTACACCTGAACTGCAATTTTTCTGTTATTATCGCCTTTCAGCAGGTATCTCAATAGGCCCCTTGCCATGTATGAATGTCCTGGGACAGTGCATGCCCCGAAAACAGGCCACGCGGTGGATGTGCTGGAACGACGGGGGGCTAGATCAGCGTCCGGTAGGAGTTATCAAGAATGCTCATCCACAGCACAACTGCCGATACTAGGGTGTGGTGGCAGGTCTAGTTGTAGGCTCACGTCGCCCCAGTTGGGATCCCTACCGCCCCGCACTTTTGTTGTTGTTCAAAATTCTGTCCGAATGTTTGTTGTGGACCAGGAGGTGTGATGGAACGCCTAGGTGCGGCTTCACTCCGTGCCAGCCATCTGCGGCCTCTCCCACCTCCGTCTTCTTGACTGCGTCATGACATCGGGTCCATGTAGGGAAGGAGGGGGAGAGAGCGCGACAGATGCTGTCCAATTTCACCATCAATACAAAGGAAATCGCGCGCAAGTCGTCGTCTCTGCTCCCATCCTGTTGTTGAACACACCGTAGACACCGTTAGTCACGACGATCGAACCGTCGTCTGTCGGGTGCTGGTCGCGGCTGCACGCACTGGTCCTCAATTCATACTGCCATGAATTCATGGCTGACCGATCAGGCTGATTCATGATTGAAATGTACAGGACGTAAGGTAACGCTGCGTGTACCTTGCTGGTGATCGGTGTTCCTTGTGTCGTGACGGTGTTCTCGTTGCGGAAGACATAATTGGAGAAAACTGGCTGTCATAGTGAAGACAGTTGGGAGGGGTTTCTTCAACGACAAGCCTAATGGTGGTGGTGTTTCACGGTGTGGCATGTGGATTGGTCATACTTCCCTTGCAGTGAAGTCGACTTTGTTCAACGGGGCAAATTCATGCCCTGGATGCCAGTTGCCAATGCGGGCATGTTGGCAAGGTTTGAGTTTTGCTACCGTTCATCGGCAGACTTCAGGTCTTGGACGGCTTTCGCTTCCCTTTGACCTCCAGTTTCAGATTGGCCTTCAAGATGGGCACTTCAGTTGTTACGGCAGAGTACGAAGACTTCTGATCTTTCACAAGGCACTCCCAGGTCTCAAGATTTATTTTTGAGCGTTCGTATGTGGCCCCCGGGGTGTCGTTTTATCGTCGCTTTTTTCGTCTTGCCTACGAATCTCCGTTATGATGTCACCACGCAATGTCCTACTGTAAGAACGCTCACCAACCATTCTTACGACTTCCTTCGGCATAGCATAAATGTTATGCACGCCCTTTCCTTCTTGAACCACACCGCCTGGAATCCCCTCCAACCACTTCGGACGCAATTGAGGTGGCTCAGCTACCAGCTAACCTTCGTACCTGGTCCATGTTCCCACCTCAGGAGGAACCTTAGTCAGGAAGGCAGCTGTGTAGTTCTCGGTTTTTTGTGGAGGATGTCATGACGACTCCAAGCTGAATGCTGCGGTCAATATGAATTATTCAAAATCTGCCAAAATATCTATGAATTACGTGAGCCTGGTAGTTATCTGGTGGATTCTGGGTGAATTACTTAGGAAATCCTGCCTGGGCAGTCAACTTACTGTATCAGATTTGATGGATTCCAGGCGTTGCAGCAGGTTGGGCGGGTAACTTGACCCAAATGTGATCAAACTCGCGTCGTCCGGCGGGGCCTCGTAGCTCAAGTGGTTAAAGCGTTGGCTGTACTAGAGCCTTCACCTTACTGTCATGGGGTTCGAATCCCACCGAGGCGCAGTTTTTCACAGTTGGGCCAACAGCAATTATTCAAAATCTACCAAAACATCTATGAAATGCCTGGTTGGCCTTGGAGATCCGAGTAACACTTTCGTCACTGATTTTGTTTGTTTGAGATGGCTCTTCCCAGTTGATTTCCACGTTCGTTTGATATGTCTTCGTCGTATTCTTCAATTGACGCCTGCTGGTACCTTACTACCGTCCTGCGTGTTAGTGATCAATCCAAAGTTTGACCACCCAGACGCAAAGGGGTCCACGCTCCGCTGTGTGTCCGCTTCCGTCATGCCGTTCAGAGCGCATTCGTTGGCGAATAATGATCCGTAGACATTCGTCCTGGAATTTTTAACTTTTGCCTGCATACGCCGAATGTTAATTCAGTGTCAATAAGCCCGATAGTTTATGTCTGTGCCTGATTGGCACTCCCTGTAACATGTAAAACATACGACTGGAGAGGAGTGAGACGAAGACACAGCCCTGCTTCAGCTCGCTGCTGCGCTGGCTACAGTCTTAGACGGGCGCTTGAAAGAACTTCGACTAGCCGATCTCCTCCATGCAGATGCAAGACACAGGATGTCCTCCCGGTCTTTTTTGACAGATTTACCGAGCCAATAGTGTGGAGCGGCAGCACTAAGAGGTGAGGTAAAAACATGTGATTCGAATAAATGAATGAGCCAATTGATCGTAAGCCACTATATAACAGCAGGCCTGTGTATTATGTTACCTGGGTTTTGACTCCTACTCTGAAGGTGGTAGCACAAGTAGAGGGGTGATAACAAATTGTCTGTAACAGACAAGGCCTAACATCGGGGATCTCTAGATGGTAAAATTGCGGAGGAAGCAGCATACGATTGCGCTGTCGAATTCATCAACCTATAGGCAGACAAGGGAGATTGAAATGGTCACTGATGGCTTATTAGTCCCGAAGTGTGGAACACCTGGGGCTCGATCCCGCGACCTGTTGGTTAGAAGTCCAACGCTCTTAACCAAGGCACAAGGGGACGAGTGAGTTCCGCAACACAATCGGTGAGCACCCTTCTACAATTTACCAGCAATTCACTCAGCAACAACAAAGCGTCGGCGTATTTATATACATATAATTCGGCGCCGCTACTGGGTTACAACAACGGGCAATGCTGAACCGAAGCGGAAGGTAAACCGACTTACGGCAAGCGTTTACCTGGCCGCAAATACTGCCTCACATGCGTTTGGTGATAAGCCACGTCCGGTTGACTGGCTCGGACAGGCTCGACTGTTAGCACATCAGGCTAAAAATCGGGACGAGGTTTGGTCCTGCAGTCCCACCTGAGTGATACCATATGGTTAGCTTTCTGAAAAAATTTACGTAGATGCGAATACGCTGACCTTACAACTATCACGCAGTTGCATCTTCCCTACCACCTTAGTCCAACGAGTGACTGTGCCATGGGGGGAGGAATGCTTATATGCCAGCCTCGGCTACTTCAGGTATCAGTTTACACGCGATCCCCTGCGCGTGCTTCGAGCCCTGCTTGCGCCCTCCTTATTAACTTAATCCAGCAGGCGGCCAAGTAGACTTGCTATTGGAATTGTTCCGACGGTGTGGAACTCCATCGGTTCCACTACAGTGGCCATGCCCTGAAAATTACCACGCGTGGTCTTCCAGTTGTGATTGCGCTCCCCCGTATCCTCTTAATTCAGCGAGTGCCTGTGTCGCGGTGAGTGTGTACACGCTACCTTCACGCGCTTCTCTGCGCGTGCTTCGAGCTCTGCTTGCGCTCTCTTTCCCTTTCAAATCCAGCGAATGGATAAGTTAGGTATGCTAAGTAATATTGTTCTAGCAAGCTAGCTATACGGTGTCAATCAAATGAAGCTAGAGAACTAAACCTGGCCAAAGTCGGGACTTTGAAGGCTGCCAACTGACGGAATACCTCGGACCTTGTCAGAAATGACAGTCAGGCCGCAATGGCTCCTTCCTAATGAAGCCTCCATAGCAGTGTCACTGCTGTGAGCCCGAAAACGTGCCGTAAGCTGAAGGTCGTGCGTGGTACGCGTAGACGGACCGCCTAACTTTGTCAGCCACTGCCACCGAAGCAAGATGGACGAGGGAGGGTGGAGTGCGGTAGATGCGGCGCGAGCCTACCTCACCACAAACAAGTTCACTGGTGCTGCACTCACTCCAGACAGCTCGTCCTTCGCTGTCGACTATGTCCACTGTGTGCTTCACAGCCGGGTGAGGCAGGCACGGCGACTTGGGCGTGATTTAATTTGTAGTGGATGTATACTTGCGAAGCATCTACTGCACTCTTCCCTCCTCCCCATCCTCACTGCATGGGATACACGACGGACATCGCCGCTCGCGACGGTCAAACTGTCGGGCGCCACTATGCGGATTGGTCAGGACAAATGAAGCGTGGCTCATATGATAAACGGCATGGAGCGGTATTTGGGCCTGGGGGCGGACCTAGTTACCGGAAA
>CACRXP010000035.1:1366124-1464435 GCA_902702965.1 Spirometra erinaceieuropaei | reverse complement strand
ACACGAGGCATGACAGGGCAAGGTTAACAACGTGTTACGTGCCGAACAGCGTGGAATCCAAGTTAGTCAACCGAGAGGGGTGGCGTGGGCCGGAACGGAACGACCACCAATTAGCACCGCCCTACAACCAAAGCAGCGCGGGTTTGACCACGTGATCCAACTTTGGAATGCCATGTCCGCTGAGCAACGTGGGCTACGAGCCGTCCGTGACCTCGTTCCTCTTAACCCCTCCCTCACCCCAAAGTCATGCTGTCTCTTACTTGACATGTTAAGCCTAGTTTACGAGGCCCGTCCCTTAACCTCGCGGCCACTAGGTCCGACTGCACCTTCATTTTGTTTATCACATGATAGATTATCACCATCCCCATCCTCACGCTGGCTACCGCTTCCCCTGCCCTCTTGTGCGGCTTATCACGTTGTCTGTCGTGTTATATTTATTTTATCTAAATAACCCCCGGGATAGTGGCCGAAACCGTTTGCAGGTAAATAAAGGGTCATCCAACCTGATGGAGGCAATAGATACAGCCTACCTGACAATGTTCACATTGTTCAAATTTGTTCAGGGAAAGTAAAGTCTCCACTTTTAGGTTACGTCGGAAATAACATCTTGAAAAAAGTCGAATTTACGATACTGAATAAGTTCATTGGTTTGTTTAATGTTCCAGAAAGCCATGGCCCGCCGATACTGAGGAAGGCCATTCCTGCTTCCCTGAGCGCGTCAAAGCAGAAGTTCCCGGCAGAGGCCAAGAGACCGTCCTGACTAGGCAGGAAACGCGCAGCCATAGATATTCCCCTCGCAGTAGCATACAGGGCGCAGCCCCTGAATATGAGTTAGATTGCGTTTAGATCGGAAAATAACCACCGCCTACCTGCCCTTCCGTGAGTGCGGCGATGCCCCCCCCCCCCGCTGCACTTCAACGTCCAATATCGTTCATAATTCCTGCGATAGCTGTACAAACAGATCTAACCTCCAAAAATGTCATCCCGTTTTAACACGCACATGTCTAACTAAATGCTCTACCCATTAAGCTCCGAATCCTATAAGCATTGCACCCCGTCCATATAGTCATACGTCCATATGTTTAAATTTTGCATCATATCAATAGATGCATAGATGCAATAGATGCTTAGTATTGCCGAATAAAGTTGCCATGTTTTATTTTTCTGCGGCTGTATGGAAAACGATGCCAACACAGCAAATAAGTAGGATGAACATACTTTGAAATGCGTCATTTTGGGGATAAATAGCTACACGTCGGTCAAACCACTGTAGTTCAAGGAAATGAATATGATTAATCTCAACTCATGAAATGTTGACCAAAACTCTGAAATGCGTTTTCAACTCGAAAAGATTACTTAGGTAGGGTTGTAATACTAATCACCGCGCAGCATAATCTCTTAATAATTTAGTTACTTCAGGATGCCGGCTTTTGAATGAACTTCTTTCTGGCCGCCTGCGAAAACTACACTCTGTAAAAATGACCACTTAAGTAGCGTGATTTTTTCTCATTGATTTTCGATGCCTTTATAAATTCAAATATTTCTCAGAGAAAGTAAGCACAAACAGTTCGTCCTTCTACTCATTTGGTAGAAAATTCCGTTTTCTTCAAATTTTATACTTGAGGGAGGGCATAATTCAATTTTGAAAAAGGTTCTAATTATAAGATCTTTTAAGGCCGTGAAAAGCCCGTTCATAAAACATCGTGTCTATGCATTTACTAAGGTTGCTCGTAAAGTTTACAATATGGCTTAAATTCACTGCTAAATTCCATGAACCCCATATGGTCTCATCTTAATACCGTAGAGAAATGTATGGTTTTTCGTGTCGGAAAATATACAACTTGTAGTTTGTAAACCCTGAACGCAAGCGCAACGGCAGGCAAGGTTCAAAATTATTCGGGAAGTTAGAAAAAAATTTTTAAACCGAATTATACTCTTCCTTCAAGCACGAAATTTAAGGAGGACGTTCATTTCTACCAAAGGGGCAGAAGAATGAATATTTTTACGCCCACTGTCATAATTGATATTCCCGATCACAACCGACAGGACAACGGGCCCGTGGCTCAATGGTAGAGCGTCAAACTCCATGACCAAAGATCCCGGGTTCGAATCTCAAGTGATCCACACTTGGGGTTGGGTATGACTGGCTGATGACGGCTAATAAGCCAGAAATGGCCATTCCGGTCTCCCTTGTCTTTGTCGGCTCCATCTCATATTTCAATTTATACGTGCATCGAAAAACAATGGGAAAAAATAATGCCACTTAAGTGGTCACTTTTACGGAGTGTAGTTTTCACAGGCGGCTGGAAAGAAGTCAGTTCGGAAGCCGGCATCCTGAAGTAATTGAATTATTATGGGACTAGGCTGCACGGTGATTAGTATCACAACCCTATCTAAGTAATATTTTTGAGTCGAAAACGCATTTAAGAATTTTGGTTAACATCTCATGAGTTAGCACAGCTACTGTACTGTCAACAGTACTATCTCCGAGGTCGATAACCAAATGCTGACGTCCACCCAACCAAAGTAAGTAGTAACCATGATAGTGTGTATCTCAGGGGAGGGGATAGTGTGAGTATATGCCAGTTTCACCTAAGTGGCTGAACGAACCCCACGTCGGACCTTGGATCTTGCAGAACCGATGTTCAAGAACTGGGCTAAGAGCAGCAAATAAGTCAGAACAGGTCATTTCAGTCTTCATAGTCTCGGACAGCTATGACTCGCAGATGAGGCCTCGACAGTGTGGCCATCTTAGCCCCAGTTCTGTTATCGCCTGGGCAGAAGTTTCGGTCAGGTGGTGGCAGAAGTCAGCTTACTTAGACGCACTGCACTAGTCCAGCAGGTTAGGTAAGCACAGACAGAGGGCGGACGTCGCGACAACGAGAGGAAATGAGATACAGTGCGTGACCGAGCTCATGAAATGTTGGCCAAAATTCTGATATTCGTTTTCGATTAGGAAGGATTACTTAGGTGGGGTTGTGATACTGATTAGCATGCGGCATTAGCATTTCGGACTCGCCAGGATGTCGGCTTTTGGATGCGCTCCTTTTTGACCTCCTGCAGAAATCGTACTTGGTAAAGAGTGACTACTTATGTGGCATGCATCTTCCCATGGATTTCCGATGGCCTTATACATTCAAATACATTTTATAGAAAATTTCACAAAAATATGCTTTCTTTTACTCATTTGGCAGAAATAAACATTGTCTTTGCATTTTATGCACGAATAAAGTGTGTATTTAGGTTTGAAAAAATTTCTAATTATGAGATTTTTAAGACCGTGCGATGTCCATGCATACAGGACCGCACATGTCCGTTTACCACTGCTTCTCATGAAATGTACAGCACAGTTCGGATCCATTGCGAAATTTTATGAACTCTATGTGATATCTTCTTAAAGTCATGGAGGAATATGTGATTTTCCGTACGCGGAAAGCATGCACCTTGTTGATTGAAATCGCTGAACGGCAGATCAGGTTCGAAAATATTCGGGAATTGGGAAACTTTTTTAAAACCTAAATACACACTTTATTCGTGCATAAAACGCAAAGATAATGTTATTTTCTACCAAATGAGTAAAAGAAAGCATATTTTGTGCATGTTTTCTATAACATGTGTCTGAATTTATAAGACTATCGAAAAACAATAGGAAAAAGGCATGCTACTTAAGTAGCCATTTTTTACCGAGTACGGTGTCCGCAGAAGGTCAGAAGGAAATGCATTCAAAAGCCAAAATCCTAGCGAGTCCGAAATGCTATATGATTATGCTGCATGCTAATCAATATTAAAACGCCAGCTAAGTAATCCTTCCTAATCGAAAACGAATTTCACAATTTCGGCCAACACTTCATGAGACCGGTCACGCACTGTAACTGCTAAATGAACTGGCTGACATGACTCACAGTAGGTCCTTCATGTCTAGTTCTCGGATGGGTGCTAACTTTTCGTGAGCTACTGATGGAGACGCCAGCCGTAAACTAAGACATAATCCGTTATGCGTCATGCGTCAGAATCGGGAATATCTGAACCATAGGGATGGAGGATGCGGGCGGGGTGGAGGTATTAGAAGAGAGAGAGAGAGAAGGAGGGGAGGGGCAGAATAGCGCGGAAGCATTGTTACGGCTAGTAGGCGCTTACCAGGTTTGCCATGATGACACGTTTCGACATGTAGTGTCGGCTTGTGTCCAGCATAATTCCACGATGGGGAAAACGCGGCCGATCGTCGATAAAGGTCCGGTTTATGAAGGCCTAGAAGACATAAGGTGAGCAGAGAATAAAACCACCTGAAATATGCGCAGGTCTCCAAACAAAAATGAAGTCAGATCTTATTTAGTAGCCGTAGCTGAAGTAGACAAGCCCCAGCCGCCTGTCCTACGGGACCAGTGGTAATGGGGGGTTTAACCCTAACCCCTAACAGGTACGGCTACTAAATAAGATCTTGCCAAAAAAATGATTGCGGATCATAAATGTTATATTGTTAGACAATGGTCCCAAACGATGACAGGTTTAAAGGTCAGAGAGATAGGGATGTTTCTTAAGTAACAGCAAGGCTGAAAAACAGGCGGCAGTCTGCTGCCGTCAAACGATAGTGCAGTTAATCAAGTCAAAAAGCGACCGATATTTTTGACTGAATTGGTCGCTCGAAGGAGTCAGCATGCGCTCAAGGTCACCTACTGTCGTGTTGATTCGGTCTTGCCGTTGGAGAGTGCTGATGCTGTAAAGACGGGGTGCGGTTGGTCCTACGAAGTCTCCCACCCGAATACCGCCCAAAGGCAAGTCCGCTTCAGTTAGATGGAGGCGTCTCCGATCTCACATTAGGTGGGAGTGTCATGCAGGTCACATTAAGGAGCCATTGCAGTCCGACCCTCAGTCCTGATTGGTACCCCAATTACATCGTCAGTTGGAAATCTTCCAAATGGCAAAGAGACTGGTCGGAGTGGCTGACGTGGCTTGAGCCTTCATCATTCATGCCAGTCCTACCACCATGTGCTCTCGAGCGTGCTGAACGCAGGACAGCGACTTGCACGTGAATTAGTTCATAGTGACAACAGACTTGCACGGCACCTGCCGCACTATCCCCCGCCCCTCACCCACTACCGGCCCGGTGACAAAACAGAGTCAGAATGATCAAAAGCGAGCTCGAGTGCAATTTCTGATAGGCCCGTCTGCGCGTGACACACGCGGCCGAGCCCGCACACAATGTATCAAACCCTAATTTCAGCGATGATACCCATAATATCCGGCAGATGGACGCTTTCGACTATTCATCATCATCAGGCCTGTAAAATTCTCAGTTCTGTCCAACGATAAATGACCTTCATTCTTATGCTCGATATGTTGATGACATTTTTGCAATAGCGGATGAAAAGCCTGATTTGAACACCCTCCTGCGTAAAGTGAATCAGGTTCATCCAGCGCTGACTTTCACTTTGGAAAAAGAGAACGGAGAGTGCCTCCCCTTTGTGGATGTCCTACTTAACCGAAGGTCGGATGGAACAATTAGTATAAGCATATTTCACAGGAAAACATGGACAGGGAAATACACAAATTTCTACAGTTTTGTCGCGCTAAGCCAGAAACGAAGCTTGGTTCGCTGCATCATCAACCGAGCTAGGAGAATATGCTCTCCAAATAGGCTTGAGAATGACCCCGCCAATATACGAAACACTCTGAGAACAAACGACTACCCCGGAAAGTTTATCAACAAATAAATGCAAGAACGACCCCCAAAGTTTGATGTACTGACGGCTGAGAAGAAGGAAGTATTTCTCACACTGCCATTTCGAAGGGATCCGGTGAGCGAGCTCATACATCTTCGCCTAGACTCTGCTATCGCGCGCACGTACCCAGCCGCTAGGATAAGATTGGTTTTCACAAGCACTTCGTTTCTTCGCCTTGAAGGCAGGGACAGACTGCCCTTTCAGACCTCTTCAATGTGTATATACGCCTTCACTTACTCCTGTGGGGCAGGTTATATTGGTCGAACAACTAGGCATCTATCTAAGCGGATGCGAGATCACCATCCTGCCTGGCTAAATGAAGGTGGGGAAAAGTCCATTTCTAGCGCAATTGTGGCTCACTTGGTTGACAGCGGCCACCGGGTTGAGGTCAACCAGGCATTCCGAGTCATCTATAAAGTATCGGCGAGACACCCCAAGCTCCTGCGTCAGTGAATACCTGCGACGGCAGAAGCAGTGACTATACGGTTAGCTAACTCAACCTTATGCTCGCATAAGGCGTTTGTAAAGGCGATAAGGCTCCCCTGGACAAGGACAAAACCAGGATACGTGTTCACACCTGCCACGTCGCGGTACAGCGACGAAACACGGACTCTTTCGCCGTCCCCCTCTCTAAGTCCCAGACAGAACTAGAATATGACCACTGAGCTCTGAACGCCCTTCACCCCCCTCCCCCATATTGTCTTTTATTGGATGTCTAACTTTTGCTACTCTACCCTCCCTTATATTACTGTACAGGCCGGATGATGCATAATCGGAAGCGTACGTTTGCCGGACTCGACTTCTTAGATGTCAGACTTTCATGGAAAATGGCGGTCCAAATCCCATCTGAGTGAGAATACCATAGAGACCAAATTCAGAAAGAACCATTGCAACGAGTGTACCGTGCATTTGTCCCGCGTTTACAGTGCATCTGTCCGGTCTGTCCTTCACTACGGTTGTGAATGCTGGGCTTTGCGCGTGGAGGACGAGCGAAAACTGGAGGTATTTGACAACCACTGCTTGAGGACCATTCTTCGAGTGAAGTTCACCGACTTCGTCTCAAATGGGACAGTCCGCACTCGCTGTGACTACATCGCAAGGATAACTCAGGCCATACTGAGGTGGTTCGGGCATTTTCTTCGTCGTCCACCTCAGGCGCTCAGTGTTACTGTCCTCGATCCGGCACCGCTACCACATTGGAGGTGTCGACGAGGGGGTCAGTTCTCGACACAGTTCGTCAAGACATGGAGGTGGTTCTTGGACCTTCGGTATTCGGTCTATGTCTTTGGCGAAGGGAATGGGTTGAGCTGTCCAGATCTGCTGCCGCAGATCGTCACGCGTGGAGGGGTACAGTCCGTGACATCATCGAGGCCGGCTAGATCAGGCATGATCGCAGCCGTATCAAGTCAAGTACAACCTGACTCTCCGTCCTGAGAGGAGGATTCAGTTAACCTGTCAGTTGGCAGCCTTCCAAGTCCCGGCTCCTAGCGCATCGTGATGAATTCAAGCGCGTCAGATTTTTAGTGAGGAATACGCTGAAAGTACCGTGGGAATGAATTCAGCGATGCGGACATAACTCTCTCTCTCTCTCTCTCTCTCTCTCTCTCTCTCTCTCCTGCATGCCATACGCCAGTCCGTTGACCGTTTCGGTCAGCCACTTGATACGGGGATCCTGCGTAAGTGGCTGACACAGCTCAATAATCCCTCTACGCGTGCCCCACACAACCCGGTTCCTAGTCACAATATACTAGGTTTTCACAAAAGGGGACAGCACAGATATCACATGCGTGAGAGCACCATATAGAGGGCAAATTAAGGCAGGGACACTGAGCCTGACTTTCGGTCCACCAGTCAGTCACTCCACACACAGAGAGCGAGAGGACTGACAGCGAGGGCCGATTCATACGCGACATTCCAAGCCACAGAGCCTTCATTTAATGTGTGCCGCACGCATGTATGCAGATAAGCAAGGACTGATACAGATTCAAGACAGCCAGACCATGATATCCCATGAACAAATAATGGGTCCCCTTTAGGTCTAAGGTAACTGGGGTACAGCTCGTTCGGGGGAGGAGGAGGCGGTAGTAACAGTAGTGGCGGTGTTAATGGTTAATATGCCACTTGTCAATGGCCATAGTGACACAAATGAGTAGTGTTCAATATGCTATGTTCAGTAATCACAATTGTCGCTTCTTAATTTCCTTAGAACTTAGCCGCCAACTTGCAGTAGATCAGTGCATACTAGGGTCTACAGGCGCAGACCGAAATTTGATGTATGAATATTTTGGTCGAAGTCCATCAGCCACAGCCGGATGATCGCACAATATTTATTAACTGCCGACAAGTAGCTAGTAGTATATTTTAGCGTTAGAGTATACCATAGTAGCGGCACAGGTACTAGCTAAAAGCCCTGATACGCGTGATTCGCCGATATTCCGCCGCTGCTTGACACAGCTGCGAGGGCTTGGGCTCTACAGTATCCTCTAACGTTAAAATATACTACTAGATGCCCGTCGGCAGTTAGTGAATATTACACGGTCATTCCGCCGTAGTTGATGGACTTCGGCCCAAATATCCATAGATCAAATTTCGGTTTACGCCTGTAGACCCTAATATAAACTGACCTACTCCAAGTTGGCAGTTAATTTGTAAGGAGATTACAATGCCACAATTTCTAAATTGGAGTATCAACCAGAAGGCCCACGGGGAATGCTGGTGGACCCACTGATGAGCCCAAACCCCTGGCAGTTGTGCCACGCAGCGGCAGAATATCAGCGGAACACACGTACCTATACTGCTGCTATGGTCTGAAAACTAGACTACACAGTACAAAGGAGTACTTGTCACGGCACGATGAACATCGACCGCCATGAAATAGAACCTCACCTCCCACTGTATCTCGACAGATCAGGGTCTGCGCCCAAAAAGCCGGTGGGAAATGGAGTTTTGGGTGGATGATACCCACGTGATTCTTCATGGCAATCTGGCATATACGAGTCCGCAGTAATTAGAGAGCCGGCGTCTTCGCTAATGGACGGGATTTGCAGTCAGGAAATTCAGTTCTTCCACAAAAGAGGGAAAATTCGCCATGTCTGCAAAAATGTGCGTTATGACGGATGTGGGCACATTGGTCGGAATGATTTACGCCCTCTTAGACAGCAGCATTTGTAATGTTAAAGAAATGAGATGGATGTGCGGTGTAAAAACTTCAGATGCTGACTCAATTCGCGCCAAAATCTAAACACGTGGCTACCCCCTTTATTCATGGACAACCTTACGTGACTGTCACAAGTGATTTGGCGAAGAACACAATGTCCATCTATACAAACCCAACGACAACCGACAAATCTCCCTTCTAAATACGGCTAGAAAACCTGCCGCATCGCATGAACCTACATCTGAGACGGAACTCTTTCAAGCGGATTTCAGAAAACTGAGAACCATCACCTTCGTGGATCTCACCAAGAGCTTTGACACCGTGACCCGGGACTGCTTCTGGAAACGAATGAGGAAATTCGAACATCCGAAGTATTGACAATGATATCTGGATAGATTTATGGCGATAAGATGCGACACCTCATAGGTAACTAAGCAACATCGGAGCCCACTGTGGTGGCCTAGAGAATAAAGCACGGCTGTGTCTTCGTCTCACTCTTTTCCAGTCGTATGTTTTTTACATGTTACCGTGAGTGCCAATCAGGCACAGGCATAAACTATTGGGGCTGATTTGCACTTATTTAACATTCGGCGTATGCAGGCAAAAGTTAAAAAGTCCAGGACCAATGTCTACGGATCAATATTCGCGAACGAATGCGCTCTGAACGGCATGACGGAAGCGGACACGCAGCAGAGCGTAGACCCCTTTGCCCCCGGGCGGTCAAACGCGTAAGACTAAATCTTGAGACCTGGGAGTGCCTTGTGAAAGATCAGAAGTCCTGGTACGCTGCCGTAACAACTGAAGTGATTATCTTCAAGGCTGGCACGACGTGAAGCCGCACCTAGGCGTCTCACCACACCTCCTTGTCCACAACAAACACTTGGACGGTACTTTGAACAGCAGGAAAATTGCGGATCGGTGGGGATCCCAACTGGGGCGGCGTGAGCCTACAACTAGACCTGCCACCACGCCCTAGTATCGGCAGTTGTGGTCTGGATGGGCATTCTTGATAACTCCTACCGGACGCTGATCTAGCCCCCCGTCGTTCCAGCACATCCACCGCGTGGCCTGTTTTCGGGGCATGCACTGCCCCAGGACATTCATACATGACAAGGGGCCTATTGAGATACCTGCTGAAAGGCGATAATAACAGAAAAATTGCAGTCCAGGTGTAGCGAAAATTTCCTTGCTCTACACATGCACATGCATTTTGACATTGCATGGGTTTTTTCAGCCCTACCTGTGTACATGACAGACTCAGTTTAGAAGTTAATTGATTTTGCCCACTCATAGTCTGAAGACGAGCTGGGGAACCAGTTTTGAAAATTCACACAATAAATTTTTCTGTTTTCCAATGAATTCCATCATCCTAATTAGATTTTGTGGGATTCCCGTCTTCCAACCAATAGGTGTTGACTTCGAGCGGGGTGCTCTGCTTCATGCTTGACCATGGAAAAAGTGTGCAATTCATGAAAATTTGACTCGAGAGCAATTATCCTTCTCACACGGATGTCGACGCAATAGGATTCTACCAAAGTCTTTGCGAGTGAAACCAGCAATAAAGTCCTCTCAGGGCTTTCAAATTGCTACCCTTTATGGCCGACAAATGCTTGGAGCATTTATAACTGATTCGCATCAACTACCGTTTTGGTGAAGTCTGGTCCCAATGAATGAGGGATCAACGTGTGTGCGAGGAGCGTAAACAGAGGCTTTCAGGCAACCTCACCCACTAGTCAACCGAAAGGCTCGAACAGGAGGTCCATCAAGGTCGGATCCTACGTGAAGCTAATTCACGATAAGTTGTCATGCGCCCACTTAACAACCACAATTAGATAGCGGCCGTCGCTTGAGAGATCTCCAACAGGTACTATAATTCAGTTCGACCCAATGGCTCCTTCTCAATGTTGCCTTTATGCCACCCCTCCCTCCCCTACGTGAGACCACAGACACCTCCCGCTAAGTGAAGTCTGGTACTCAGTACGTCTTGATTTTATCCCACCATGGGAACACGGCGGTTGTGGGAAGAAATTGAGGTGGGGTAGATGCATCGCAAGTTTGCTTCATAGTAAAAGAAGTCACTGTTGCTTCCACCTAGTGGGCCAGTGGTATCACCGAGAATAAGATCGATGCAGGCAGTTAAAATCACCTATTCGTATTGACCCAATTGTGAAAAACTCGGCGCCTGTGTGGAATTCGAACCCACGACAACAAGGGGATAGTTTTAGTACACCAACCGCTCTAGCCACCTGAGCTACGAGGCCCCATCGGAAGGTGTGAGTTTAATCACATTTGGGTGAAGTTACCCGCCCAGCCTACCGAAACGTCTGGAATCTACAAAATTCGATGTAGTAAGCTGACTGCCCAAGTAGGACTTCCTAAGTAATCCACCTAGAATCCGCCAGATGACTACCAGGCTCACGTGATTCATAGACGTTTTGGTAAATTTTCAATAATTCATATTGCCCATTTGTGAAAAACTCGGTGCCTTGGTGGGATTGGAACCCACAAGAGTAAGAGAAAGGCTTAAGTACAGCCAATGCTCTAGCCACCGTTGCAGTAAGCCGGGCGGGTAACTTGACCCAAACGTGATTAAACCCACGTCTTTCGGTGGGGCCTCGTAGCTCAGCTGGCCAGAGCGTTGGCTGTACCAAAGCCTTTCCTTTACTCTCGTCGGATCCAATACCACCGAGACGCCCAGTTTTTCACAGGTGGGTCAACATGACTTAGTCAATATCTGCCAAAACACCCATGAAAATCCCCTATGTCAAGATGTGCAAAGTACTTCAATATTATGTCCCATGGTCAGAAGTGTAGTAGACTCAGGTAACTGAGATACATGGTCATGGGATCAGCCACTTATTCAAACCAAATGCCGAATAACAAGAATAGATCGTATGCGGTGCGACGAATTTACTCCGTCTCTCGGAGCCACCGCTTTATATGATTGTCCTTGTTACTGTTCCAAGGCAGAATTTTGGAAGGAAAGGCTTAGAGGACATTCTGAATTTTGGATTGTCAGGAAGGAGGTCTGTTGGTCGAGGTTCATACAAGTGGCCTGTCTAAGACTGTGGCCGACATGGCAGCACTCGAAACGGAGCGAGCGCGCCAGCGAGACGCCAACGACGGCGGAGACGCGTATCCGATTGCACAGTCTGGGTGCTGTGGCTGGCACGGTCGCGGGCACTAAAACAACAACTTCGACACTTGGAGATAATGTAATGTTAGCTGACTGGCACTGACCGGGTGGCGTATTCAGGCCCTTCACTCTCATACAATGAAAGTGTGAAGAAAAGCCTTGACGCCAGCTAACAAACTTGCCCTTCTGAACCAAGCAGTCTGCTGACGGTTCAAAGGGAGTCCTGTTTGACGGATGAAGAGGGCAGATTTCCTATACTTTACAATCAAACATACCACACGACAACGAAATGAACAGGGAGAAGTGGAAATTTCTGGAAGGACGCGAGAAAATACTTCGTAGACAGAAAAGATAAGGGAAAGCATAGGACCTTGGGGAAGGCCTTTGTCTGCAGTTCTCTACTATAACTCAAAATAATAACCTCGTCCGTTAAATAAGTTGAAAACGATTTGGACCAATTAACCGGATGTTCACTTTTTCCAAACCGTGCTACTTAACAGCCCTCGCTAGGCGCATTTTTCATGGGATTTTGCGCAAAACTGCACATCCCGTGTCATGCAAGAGGAATTCAATAGTCAAGAAAGCCCCTCTTACCATTTCGCTGTTGGGATGGCACCAAATCAACTGGCTCAAGGTTTCCAATGCACGTAGGACACCCCATATCTCCACGGCAGACACTTCGATGGAGTCCTGAGTGACCATCAAGGAATCTAACAAAGTCAGAAATGAAAGAAAGAAAACCTCTTAGTAAAAGGGCGAGGACTGCAGTTACCCGATTCAAAGAAGAATTATGTACATCACACGGTGTCAAATGAAGGCTATTCAAGCCTATAATAATGCCACGAATGTTGATGCCAATGCCTAGGAGCTAGTCTATGCAGACTCTCAGTCACATCTGTCGGACTACATAACGGTGAAACAGTAACTTTGGGAAATCCGAGAAAGGGCATGGGTTTTCTTATGAAGACCCATAAGCACAACCTGATTATCAACGTACTCCACTCCATCAGGGTCCACTTTGACAGTATTTCAAGGCAAGCGAACACTGGCCCCAACGGGGTGAACGACGTCGGCGCTTTTCGTTGTGGCGGAATCGATTAAGAAAAATCTGAATGCAGGAAAGGCTAAATACTAAGGCCGAGGCTTAGAAAGGGTAACAGGAAAGTACCGAGAACAGGAGCGAGGGGTTAAACGGGGCCGGAAATGCTGATGCCTGAAGCTCAGCCCCCACCGGAAATTGCCCGTAAACTGTGACGCCAGGAAGCAGGGGAGGATAACCGCAGAAGTTTGCATCAAGATTAATGAGACTGATGTTGAGTAGGCCCTCAGACTGTAAACCTGCGCACGCCTTGAATGTTGGTAGGAAAACAGCGTTGCCTCAGTCTGCGAATTTGTTATTCCGTTTCCCATGTTCTATTGACTCGTATCATCGAACCTGTGGAGTTCCGCACGAATTCGGTCATCCCTACTTGCTTTCTTCTTCACAGCAGGCACAGAATCACCGGGACTTGGACATACTATAAGTCTGAGCAAAAGGATTGCCCGAGTTATACGTTTGGGAGATCTTATGGAGCTTACTGGTATTTACTTTCGTGATCACAGTCAGTCGTACCTTAGTTAATGAAGAGAATAATGCCTAGACCCGCAACGCATGTCTGAAATCTGAATCGCTCAGAGGACAAAGAGTTGTCATTTGGTCAGACGTCTAATCTCTATGTTGGAACTTTACATGGAGGTATTTCAGAGTGTTCTGGTGGATATCCAGTCACTGACTAAAAAGATCAAGGCGCGGTTAGGCGTAGATAACCCCGACCGGAACGAGACGCTAAGTTGAGCAGGCTTCAGTGTCTAGAACACGCCATCGCCTGCTTGGCCCTGCACGCTAAGCAAGCAGCTCAGGCAAATGCTGTTATCTTCCACCTAATAATGGTGTAACGGTTGCATCTGTCAAACTAGCAGTACGAGTTTGAGCCTTTAGCAGGTATGTGTGCTAGGAATATAATGAATGGATCTTCTATCTAGAAGTAACCACAAATCCTCGAAACTCTGTCGAACAGTACTGAGTGTCACAGATGCCAGCTGCTACCTCGAGTATGACTGAATCAAAAAGATCAGTGATTCGGCGGTGTGCGCTGCAGACAGTCAGGTTTCGAACAACTTACAGCTCTCATTCATCATAAGACTGGGCCAGCTAGCACCGGCCTGTTGGATGTGGATACGCACGCACTCAAGTCCCAGAGAGGAAGAGCAGCTATTTTCCTTTCTGTTTCTCTGCAGGGCCATTGCGTTTAGGAAGACGGCGAAGCGAGGTTCTTGCGCCGTTGGCCATGGGTCAAACTTTCCAGGTGTTTTGGAGGTAAAGGAGGTTGGGTGGGGTGCTGACGATGACAGTGGTGTCGAGTTGGGCACGTCCGTATCTTCGCTTCGCGCTTGGTCCTTCATTAAGTTCACGGAGGCCACCTTGAACAGGTCCTCTGGCGTAAATGGCGACCTGTATGGGGAGCTGGAGAGACCGTTGCAACTGCAAATGATGCCACGATAGCGCTTGATAGCTTGCTGAAATTTACAAAGTGGAGGTGGGCGGGCACAATACAATACACAAAGGTAAGAATGCATGCGACCGTCGTATGCTTAAATTCACTGCGAAAACTTTATCCGAAGGGATCATTGTCAAATAAATATTCAATTGCCGTCACCAGGTGATGCAAAAAAATTGGCTACTAATAGGTCGTAATCACTTAAACGACTACTGTGTCCGGGTCGCCACCCTTTCCCACCTTCTATGATAACGCTTTGGCCTATAAGGATCCTAATTATATTTGCATGTTAAGTCAAAGCTGGTACCGCGTCACTGTTATGTCAAGCTCCTGAACGATGCTCTCATTGACAAGGGCGATGAGCATGAAGAGGGGAAGAAGGCAAGGAAGAAGCAAGAAAGATTACAAGAAAATTCACTATTATGTTCCTGGAGGTGATGATGGCAATCATTATTGCGCATGATAGTAAGTTGGTTTAAGAACTACAGAAGTAGAAGGTGCACAAAAATAAGTAGCTACGGCAGTACTATTCATTATGGCATATTATTTGTTCCGCTCCTGTTACATAATTAAATATTGATATCAGAGTTCATAATCCAAAATAAACAAGAGCATACCTCAAGGATATAGTTTGAGGGGCCATCCACAATAAACTGAAGGTCCTTAAAGTTAAGAGGATAAAAGATCCGACTGGATGCCCAGTAAGCTGGTCGGGGGGTGACCTCACCAAACGTCGGAAAGGGTGCGTGTGGTATAGGAATACTGTGCAGGTAAGTGTCCTTAAATGACCACACATCATTGACTAGTTGAATGTTATCCACCGGCTTAAGGGGAGAGAGAAGAGAAAGAACGCGTACTGAATGGAATAGGCTGGTTCGAAAAGCCTAATCGCATAAAAGTACTGATTAAAAGAAAATCGAATAATATGACGACCAATGATGCAAAGAGAATGAATAAGCGGGCCATAGTTGAGTCATTTATAAACATGAAATATTTGAGACAAATTTATTATGAAACCCAAACCATTCTGGAACCTTCCATTGTTGCGACGTTATTTATGACTATTTTACTTCTCAAACGGAAATGCAAAAATATGTTTTCGGTTAGTTCTGATGCCGATAACAATATTAATTCGATCCAGAGCGGATGCAAATGGCGCAAATTATAAAAACATATGCCACAGTGGCAATAAAGACCTACAATTGGAAAGCAATGCCAGCTTTGTCAAAAACTAATAAACATGGGTGAAGTTACCACCAGAAAAACGGGTACCCTAACGAGCACAGACCCACGTGAGGAATAATCAAAAAATAACTGATATGTAGACGGCTTTTTGTTTTTTTTGAAAAAGCCAATGAACAACTAAATAAATGGCGAAAAATATACAAGAAAATACAAGGGCTTACCTCATTCAACGGCTCAGTAACTGCAATTGGTGGACTCGTTCTTTGTGCCGATGCTTGCCCTGTTGGTCCCTGCACTGAGTAAAAAAATAAACAAGCACAAAATAAGAGGCAAGATTCCAAAGCTGGTGTTAGTAGTCGAATATTGGCGCTGAAGTCTGTCTGAGCTTTGAAAATGCGTTAATTTGTGACTTTTAAAGGCTGGGCATGGTTTCCAATTTTATAAACGAGATAGGCTGCACCTCACTGAATAAAATAGTCAAGCTGCTACCAACTGTTACGTGGGCAAGCAGCCAAGGCCTATGTAGATTAAGTTGCATGCATCTGCTGAAAAATAAAAACTCTATAGCTGTCCGCAGTAGTAAAACAAGCAAGCACCATCGATAGCACTTCTATATATTTAAAAAATGTATTAAATGAAAGGACTTCATTAAAATAATTAACGGGAAACACTACCATAATCTCCAACGGCCAGGACATTCATTGCGAAAAGACAGGCACGCAAAAAAGTGCCAAGGAAATGAGTGAGAGACATCACGCAGTACGGACTGAAATGCAAATAAGGATGCTACTAAAGATGATAACAGTGGCATAATTTGTCTAACTGTAACGAATAAGTAATTGGGTCACTTCAGGAAACTGATCGTGTAGCATAGAAGGCAGAAGAGCTGGTAATACGCTTTTTAAAAAAAAACAGGAGACGTGGTATTTAATTTCTTGCAGATCAGTAAGTAATTTGAGGTTTCAGGGACGAAAAGGTTTCCAGATAGACTGACGAGCGTAGTAAAAAATGGTCTGCGGTATGAGCGAAGTCATAATGTATAGCACCTATTTAATGCGCAAAAGACGCCGTGCACTAATTATTTGGGGACGACATCAAACATCACAGTTAGGTATACATATAGGTACGAGGCATGCATTGTCAGGCGTCACAGTAGCAGAAAGATTTAAGTCAGAACTTCAGTAACATAAGTATACTCCTAAAAAGTTCATACGCATGTATGATTGTCTGTTCCATTGCCTGTACAGCTCCCACATCTTTAGGGGCTACTCGTTTGGAATTCAAAGACGCTCTGTTTGACAAGTTTATAATGAATAAGATAAGGCCAAAAGGAATGCCGTGTGGTTCCCTGCTTAATTATATCCTATTATAAGGCGTCATAGGCCTGTCCAAATTCATTTCTTTGGGATGGCGCGAAACAGAAATGAAAAAAATTACTGTCATTCAAGAACACAAGAAAATCTAACTTTAGAATAAGAATGATTTAAAAAGGCAAATAAGCTTGAAAATTTTATAAGGAATCTAAACAGCACGTTCAGCAGAAAACGTGCTGCGCCACTACCCCTCGGCAACGGCCTCTTGAAAAGCGGCCCCAACTTTTGAAAGATTTCCTAGACATCAGCCCATTTAAAGACGAGCCGAAATGCTTTTGATTTCAGGTTTGATTTGAGGTGCAAATTTACGAACTAGCGGGTGTTTATAACAGTTCATTCTTTGAGTTCATTCTTTGAGTATTTTGTGTACTTAACAAAATGAGTTTCATGTCGGCTCTCTAAGGTGCTTACCCTAGCTAGACCAACTTTTCGCCTTCGTAAGTGAAAGTGAAAGTGCTGGTGGGTTATAAGTGCAAAATTACTCAATAGCAACTCTCACTTCAGGTGGATGGGGGTTTCGTCGTAACCAATAGCATTGTGAGCTACCGCTACAAGCTTTACTGCTGTCTATCCCCTGAAAATCGGACTCCAGACGTCTTCTGATAACTCAGATGCCTAATTTTAATGCTGCACATGGTTTATTTCTTGATGCAGCATTTTTAAATATACATTCAGCTTTTTAAATCATAGTGTTATTGCCGTGTTACCTTTTGCTAGTGTCCTGTTGGAGAAATTAACCATTCCTTTGTTACAACCGCCATTCCTACTAGACTGGTTGAAGGGAAAGGTGGTGATCCGTGTAAGAACACGTTGGTTCATAATTATGTTTTGACTGATAACGAATATTTTGGTAGTAACTGGGCTGGTTAAATTTCCACATCATTCATGGACCAAACTAGATTATCTCTTGATTCAAAAACATTATAGCACACCACCGTTGACACCACTGACTTTTATAAAACCCGTGGGACTGAATTAATTTAAGTGTGGTTAAAAACAATATGAGGACCTCTTATCTGCTTATCTGTCTATCCATGACAATGAATTATTATCCGAATCCAACTTCGTAAAGTGGGTCATACCGAATGCGAGCGCTTTACCATGCTTATTCTCGCCAAGTACCAACGAGGGGTCGTTAGGCGGACGCAGTGAGAACGTTTTTACAGATTCTCGTTCAACTCTCGATCCCAGTTCTTCCAACTTGTCAACCTATGTTGGCATTTTCTATCGCGAATGTAGGCGAATTCAGTTCGATTCTCTAACTGAAGGCTAGGTTAAATGCTACTGAACTCCGATCTTCAGTCACCGAATTGCGTCTTCATTCAGACACTTTTGTTGTGCGAATAGCAAAGGGGCATTCATGTTACATTCTAAGCATTAACTGTGGAATATCGAACGATGAGCAAACAGAAGCTTGATTTCGTTACAATTCAAAACGTCCCCTGTCCTTATCGGTTAATTCCGTCTCAGCATCTAAACAGCATTCATATGCACGATCCCAGCAACGCCGAAACGTAAATCGCTATCACCTCGTCAGTATTGTGATTTACATTTCCACCAAGACCGAAGTTTCTGACAATGGCACTGTCCGTGATAAAATCATGTGGGGAACAACCGTGACGTGTTCTGCCAATCAATATCAACCGGTGTTCAAGGTCGAGACGTTTGATTTCGAATTCAAAGACGTTCGAAGGAGATTTTAAAATGGATTTTCACAGAAAGATCGGACTAGCTTTTAGTCTCCGTTTTTCAAACAAATTCTATCATCCGGACCACATGGAGGAACTTGGGGAAGGCAGCCTTCTCTACTGTAGACTTTCCTCAAAACGTTTTTCGTATGTGTCTGGAAAGTTCTCATTCGCCTCTAGTTTCCGTTCGCCGTAAGGAAAGGTTATTCGTGGCATTAGCCTCAGTACTACAAACTCACGATCTGGAGCTGATGCGCAACTTCGGAAAACCACTGAATTAAGTTAACAACCCACCTTGGTATTAAAATAATAACTGGAGATTTTAATCTCCCTGAAATAGATTGTACTCTAACCATTTGACCATTTCAACAAATTAATTGATTTTTTATTTGATCCGCTTCTGAACTCCACTCATCTTTGATTTCTGCCTAAAAGATCATGTAAGTCTTGTCACATGGCCTTTCTAAAACTGAACACTTCTCTGTGTGATGAACAACAGCCAGTGGTATTTTTCTTCTACGATCATAATAAATAACTTGAGAAGTTTTCGCAAAAACGCCTTTTACCAAAGCCGGCAGTCTTCTGTATTCGCCCTCCTCTACCCTACATGGCGCGGTTCTACTTATCTTGTCGCTTTCAGAAAGTCACCGCTGTTAATAACTACTCAACTCTTCACTAGGTCACAATGACGTGCTTCAAGGCATGGTTCTTTGTCCATTGCTGTTCCCTCATCACATCAAAGATATTTTGACGTAAATCGGGAATTGGCAATTGTGCATGTGTACCGATGACCTTAGGCGTGTTCCTTCATATTCTAAGGACACCGCAAATGTTTTATTGAAAAAATCCACTTCAAACTATTATGTTTGCGGAAATGAGGTTCAGCATAGCAGATGGCGTTTTCTACTTTTAAGCGTATATTTATGTGCTTTTGTCCTGCCAAGTTTCCTGGTTGCATAATTTTTCGAAATATCTCACTCACAAAGTGTTCGAAAATAAAGGACTTGAACCTAAATTACACAAGTTAGATAACTTTATCCTGTCATGCGAATCGAATTTCTGCACAGGCTGCGCAGTTACGTGGTCTCATACCATGTGATTTTTTCCTTCCAGAGGCAGAGATAGCTGAGAATTTTAAGTAAGAAAACTGATAACTTATCACGTGTTTGTTCTTTTCATCCTCGAATATTTCTGAACCTTCATTAGTTAATAGATGCCTTTTTTCGCAGCAAAACCGAAAACGCTCACCGTTTTCACAAAAAGAATCCTTCCCCGTAATGAATTCAGTATTTCATATACTGAGAGATGCCCACTGCCGAACATTAAGTCTTTATTGTTCAGGAGACTCGAAGTTGGCTTTTGTTTACTCTTTTGCGCTAAATCTAGTTGCAAACTTCCGCGCAATGGCACTCGCACTCCAATAGGTTAATCATATATAACGTGTGATTCCCCAAGGTGATTTCGCCGCATCTTTGTTTTACGCCTAGACGCTCCCTCTTTTTGCACCCAAATATGCCTTCCTTTGGAATAATCTTTCACTAGAACTTAGGTCGCCAACTAAATCGTTGATTATCAAATCCAGTTTACGGGAAGCATAAAGTCATTATTAGCCGTTTCGTCCCCAAACACACTATTTCTGGACATCGAATGCGAATCTTCTAAGATTAAATGGCAGATAATGCATGCCTTCGCTGTTGAAATGGAAACCCCCATTTGCATTTGTGCACTGGCCGACTATTCTAATGTCATTACTCCCTCCAGCGATGGTCCTTGCGGTCCTGGTGTCGGCCTTAAGCGGTCAGTTGGTGATCAGGGCGGACCTCTCTATTTTCGCCATCCGGTTATAGTTTGGTCGGTCAGCTAAGAAGTATCATGGTCGCATCTTTCACGCTTTGATGATCTTCACAGTCTATGTTGTGTCCGCCTCGCCTGTACTTTAGGCCGACTGCGGCCGATCACGGTGTTTTCTCTCGTCTCGTTACCTCGAGGGTTACTTCTCCTGTCATCCCATAGGTATTATGATCACGTCCGCAGCAAATAGTCTCGTCTGACTTTGAAGTCTATCTAAACGAGGGACGCTTAGAACCATTATATCTTCTCGGTCTCCGTCAACGCGCGCAACACGATTTTGAAAAGTCTAGTGAAAGTTATACTTTTGGATTCACTTTCTTAATATCTTGCACAGATTGCCAGTGTAGATCTGACAAAATTTCCTATTTTTTGTCATAAGTCATCTTCGCCTCCCGTCGTGTTTCCTCGATTTATCATAATGCAGAAATATAGCGTCATAGTTTTCACCCAACATAGCCTCAATCCTGCTATGTTTTACCCGCATATACAAAAGGACTCCCTGGTAAAATGTTAAATAACATTATATTTTGAACGATAAACCGTCACCACTGACCGCTTTTATCGTCGGTTTATTGACTAGTAAGAGAACTAAACTGTTCTCTATTTTATCGCACATAGCCTCATTATCCAATTCAAAATTTATTCACAGGTCTGTTTTGCCACCTACAAAATTGTCATTTACCCGTTTTTTCCAGTTTGCATTCCGGTACTGAGTAACATTTGCCTTATATCAATTGTGCTGTCTGGTCCAGCAATATTGATAACTTTCAGAAATCCTTTCATCATACATAGCCTCATTCATATCTCCTTGAAGTTTCGGCAGATAGCATCACTATAAACTTTTGGACTAAAGTCTTGTTTGGCTTTTTCGACATGAAACCTCAGGCAACCCTTCGTCGAAATCTGAAGGATACTAAACTCCATTTAAAACCTATTGTTCATATGAAGAAAATAGACCTAGGGACGCCCGATAATTTTAACAATTTTATGTTTCGTATTAGGGATCAATTTTCTCTGTTCTTGGTGCCCTTCTGGAAGGAAAGTTGCCAACGCTTACGTCTCAGCAGTGTGAGAAGCTCATGCCTCTCATTGACCTGGTTGCTAGTGAGATTGAAAACAGCCACAAACGAAGTTTCAACTTTATTTTAAAAACGTTCCAAAGAGAATACAGCCAATCGATGTCACTTTTCACTCCCTTTATTCATGCGGCTTCAACCTCAGGATCGCTGAATCTAAAGGACTTTCATCTAAGAGTAAAAATTCACTAATTCTTGTGCAACTCTTTTCGTGGGTAGAAGTGAAGTTTATTTTCTCCCATTTTGAGCGCTCGGCTCAATATCTCAGGCGAAATAATCTTTTTATTAGTCGAGATCAAACTCCACTGCAACGAAAAGTTTCTCTCCCATAAACAAACGTAAAGCCACCCCCGAATTCTAATCACATGCCTTTTGCTCTCAAGCAGTTTCTCCGTTTGTGCACAACCGTTCAAAATCCTTAGACTCGAGATAAGTTGAAATTCATTTATAACTGAAATATTTGACATATTTCTGCGTCGATTTTGCGTCGATTTTTATTAGCTGTCGAAAATAACACATAAATCCATTACACTCTCCCCATTGAACCATGACTGATGTTACGTTTGCTGTCGACAAAGTAGATCTTTCGGCCATCGTCCGTTTACAGAAGTTCATCGAGAAACATGAACATATTTTTACGATTCTCGATTCACTAACAGACTCAAATAGATTCACGAACAACCTACCGAGCCTACCACAAATTGAATCGATTATACACTTTGTTTCGTCAGAAGTCGCGGATAGATCGAAACGCAGGCTCAATTTAATTATCCGTAATATACCCCACACTGTTAATCCGATGCCATCAATTCAAAATTTTATACATTCGTGTGGCTTAAATATCAGAGTAGCTAACACTAAAAGACTTCACTCCAGAAGCAAAAACAAACCCGTCTTAGTAACATTCTACTCACAGGCGGAAGCTGAGATTGTCCTACAAAATCCCGAAGTAAACAGAAATCTGCGGAACCTAAACTCGTTTATAGGTCCAGATTTAACACCTATGCAAAGACCTAAACTACGGGAAAAAGACACCAGCTACAAATACAATAATCAGCACTCCGGTCCCTCAACTGAACCTTTAGCCACTACTTCTACTTCTAGCACTAGGAAAAAGAAATACACAGGCCAGCGTAAACCAAATGATAAACCCACAGCCCCCGCAGAAGGACCTCCAGCAAGTACGTCTGACTCTAGTTCTCATGATAAAAAACGCGCAACTGCAAAAACAGTTAGAACTGCTGGTCAGAAACAAACGAGGAAGGCACAACAAAATAACAACGTTCAACCAGAACAAAACGATGATGCAGATACCGGACCGAGTCATGTGACACCCTTAGATAGCAGTATAAGTTTTACTACATCCCCCAAGACCGATCAGTCAGTACTAGAAAACGACTACCAAACAAGACACATAAACCAAAAGGCCTTACTAAGCACACCAACACAACCAAAACGCCCTAGGTATGTTGACATAACAAATAGAATCCCACCAAACTCTAACCAAAAACAAACAATCTTCTATAACCGCATCTCGACTCCCCAAAATCCACCTGCATGGCATAGGAATAAGCCAAATCACTCTAGCATTCCAAATTCCTTACCACCTAATTACAACCCTTCAAATTACTTTGACTTGTACACCTCCCCAACTGAAACTCCATTTAGGTACAATTACCACCTAGTTAACGCACCTCCCCATATGTACCCTCAGTCCATACACACTAGCCCATGCACTCACACTACGCCATACGCATCACCATATCCTCCGAGAATCACACACCTACCTCCATTTAGTCCATCACTCACTCAAAGTACCCCCAGAAATCCTTTTTTTCACCAGAGCCCACCTCTTCCATATCCAACATCCTAAAGATAGCTCTTATAAATTCCAGATCGATTGTCAACAAAATATCCCAACTTAGAACTTTTGTTGAAATATATAACCCCGATTTAATTTGCATTACAGAAACATGGGCAAATGAGCTTATATCGAATGCTTCACTATATGTCCCAAACTATAATTTCTATCGACAGGACCGTGTTAATAAACGAGGCGGAGGTTGTCTTATCTACATCAAAACTAACATTGAGCAAAGTGGTATTGATGTCCCAACCGAAACCTTTTCTGGAGAAGCGTGTTTTACCACAATAAAATCTTATGCCCAGGAAAACATACTAGTAAGATGCCTCTACTCCCCTCCAGAATGTAGTAGTGATGACACAAGCCTCAACCTCTTAATAAGCAATATAGCTAACATAAAAACTGAATATAAGATAATTACAGGCGACCTAAACCGCCCAGAAATAGACTGGGTCGAATTATCAGCATCTACCAGGCACGAAGAATTCTTGTCTTCAATTATCTTTAATAACTGGACTCAGATAGTTGACAAACCCACCCGAGGAAACAATATACTAGACGTTATTTTCACCAACGATATCTGGCCCCTGTATATGCACTACGACTGCGCAACCTTTGAAAGTGACCACAAAGCAATAATATCAACACTCCCCTTAAACGCAAAACTAGCACCCCATTTTAGTAACACACGCCTAAACCCAAAAATACTTGACGAGGACTCCATGAACAACTATATTAGATCATTGGACTGGAGCCCATATCTTCTTACAACATCCCCTATGGAAGCAGTTAACCTATTGTACTCTGTCCTATTTGTAATTCGAGATACCTTGATAGACGAAAGACTCCCGTATAAGAAATCACCAATCCCGAACTTCCTTTCAACTAAACTAAAGAAGCTAAAAAAAAACAACTACGCGACCCCTCTGTGAGTTATTTTTCCACACTTCGACGAATTAGGGAAATTCACGACCTAGTCACGAAAATGGAAACACAAAAGACCATAGCAGCAGAACTTCGGGCACTAGAATCCCCCGAACGAACAGCTCAGATGTTTCAGGAACTAATGAGTAATCATCGACAGTCAGGTCCACGAACTATTATTAATGAATTAGGGCAAGTTATAACCAATGATAAACCAATAGTAAATTTATTCAACAGATACTTCTCAGCTAACTACACAGTCGAAGAGGGAACCATCCCCCAACCGACCGAGATGACTGAACGCATCCTTAGTGAGATCCATTTTAGTGAAGAAACTGTTAAAGTAGCCATCAAACAACTATCAAACACCAAATCCTATGGGACAGACAAAATCCCACCATGTATTCTGAAGCATATGACATATGCTCCAATACTCCTATCTAAGTTATTCACCCTACTCCAGTCCAATGCAATTTTTCCGGACATGTGGAAATACTCGACCATTGCGCCCATATTTAAAAGCGGCAACCGATCTCATACCCAAAACTATCGTGGTGTTCACCGAACACCAGCTATAGCTCAAATCCTCGAGAAAATAGTATATAACCAATTGCTAGACCATCTCATGAACGCCAACCTCATTCCCTCCTCTCAACATGCATTTTTGCCCAAAAAATCATGTTAGTCCTGCCACCTTACTTTTTTGGAATTCGTTTCCAGCAATAGAGATGATGGAAACACAGTAGCTTCAATATACTTCGATCTAAGAAAGGCCTTTGACAAAGTCCCCCATAAAAGACTACTGATAAAGCTAAAAGTCATGGAATTAGGCCACCTTTTCTCGATTTTCTTAAATCTTATCTTCAAAACCGATACCAGGTGGTGCAAATTCGAAACGTCGTTTCAGAACCATCCCCTATTACCAGTGGAGTACTTCAAGGCACTATCCTAGGCCCCCTTCTATTTCTTATATATATTCACGACTTATCGTCCATATCTGTCTCAGCTAAGACGTTTTTATATGCGGACGACCTTAAAATTGCATATGCATATAACGGGAATACAGTAGCCAATATTCATAGAACAACTGAAACTGAACTCAGAAAACTCAGCGAGTGGAGTAGTCAGTGGCAGATGACCTTTTCACCCGAAAAATGCCATCTCCGGATATTTGGCCCACAAAAACTTCCCCCATAATATTCGAGGATGATGAAATAACAGAGGCCCAATCTGTAAAAGATTTAGGTCTCAGCTATATAAATACCCTTGATTTATCTCCCCACGTCCAACAAATATCACCGAAAGCCACTCGCCTGTGTGGATTCATATGTAAAAATTTCACCTTAAATGCACTAAGAATAAAACTGTTCAAAATGTATGTTTTACCTCTCCTAGATTACTGTTCAATTTTCTTCGGCATAATGCCCTCAGACGGCCGAAAGAAACTAGAAGGCATTCAGAGACGGTTTACTTGATCTTTGTCTAGAAGTGATGGCATCCAGGGTTCATACTTAGAACTATATCATAAATACGGTCTTCGACCACTCTGGATCAGAAGACTTCAAAATGGTCTAAACTTCCTATTCAAGGTCACCCACGATCAAGATATTCTCAAAATGAATTTACTTACCAACCAAAACGCCCCTAGAAACACCAGAAATAGCGAGGATATTATAAAGATTCCCAAATTCACAAAGTCCCAACGATCAAATTTCTACACCATAAGATATGCGACTATCTGGAATTCTCTTCCAGGTTATATCCGGAAAAGTCGAACCCTAATCGAATTTAAAATAAAAACTAAGAAATTCCTTTCAAATAACAATACACATTTATTTTTGAATAAGATAGGACATTTTTCAAGTCAATTCTTTGATATAGAATTTGGTCCAAAAGGGCTCTGATGATGCCAGCCGATTGAAAAATACCGGAATATAGCACTAAAAATAATCAAATTTATAAAAGATAGCATCATTGATAAACATAGAACAGATAATGATATTCTTCTATTTTCCTCCCTTTCTCGTTTTCATCAGCTATGTCACCTGACACTAAATATCCCTTATAAAGCTAATAAAAATATACCCTTCGATAAAACCCTGCATATTAGTCGTGCGTATGTCTATATTAAAGCCATATGAAACATACATAGAACTATATTAGGTCATAGTAAACAGTCGACCACTACTCCTATAATTTCACATTAACAAGAACAATATGATACATGATTCAATAGTATTTTGACAGTTTTGATTGTGACTTACCATTGAATGTTTCTTACTCCTGCTATATTCATCTTTTCCAGCTCTTAGTCCAGACAACTATGGTAAGCCTCCCGAAAAATACGTAGGAACTGTGCGACCGCCCCCTTACAGCTGGCCAGATAGACTGACAACCAGCTGTAATACACGGGTTACCTGAAGACTTGGTCTCGTCTGTGTTGAGGTCTTTGGGAGATAGTTGAGTCTGTTCGTCTGTAGGAGGTATAGCGGACATATCCATCACGTCTCTCCTTTGTGTGTGGGTCTTATGGGTGTGATCACGCGAATCTCAACAGTCAATACCAGAAATGAACTTCCAACAAGGAACGTTTATTGAATGGAGAACAAGTAGGGAAATTGTAATTCGGGGGCAGGGGGTAAAGGGGGTGACAATAGAGTAAGGGAACCAGAAGGTATGCGTGAGCTTTCCTCCGATTTACCCTCCTTCCAGTCTGGGTGTCGGTACGCGGGGTTTCACCTCTTGCGCGTCCGCTTCGCGATCCGTAACCGTCGCTTCAAAGAGAGCGGATTGTCGCTCAGGAGAGCAATAACAAAAGTAATTAAAACAAACTTAACTACAAATATCTGCTCTTTACACAGCAACTAGAGCAAACCGAAATTTACCCATCAGGAAAATAATTTCAAGGTCAGGCCGATATCAAAGTTCTTCAATTGCCATGAAGGACATTATATTCATGCCCCCGAAAACTACCAAACTGCAAACTTCAATTTTTATATTGTACATATCGTTATTTTTTAAAACTTTTGTTATTATTTTCCCTTAGAACTGAGGTTTTTTTTAACTTAAAACAAACTCTCAGTTCGCGCTCTTTTGGCTAACCAGACACCCGAAGCAAATGAAGTCAAAGTGCAGTTGAAATTGACGAGTTTGTTTTAGGTTTTTTTCCTGAGTTCAAAGGGGACTGACAGTGCCCAAGGGGCGCTACAATAAACCTATTCTATTCTATTCTATCGAGCATCGACCAAGTCCCCCCACTGGCTAAAGCGGCCCCAGTTCCATCTAGCTCTTCGACTGATCACATTATCACAGAGTAAGTTGAAACTAGCCTCTTTAAAATTCCCCCAAGAATCAAGGATTTTTCAAAAGCGGATCTCAAATTTACTAGGGAGTTTGATATTTACAGTAAAGATGAGCCAATCCTTGAAGCACAAGCGACTCCCAGCACTCAGAATAGTGATTTAGTCAATAAACCTTGATCGAATCTATCCCGTTCTCTCGCCTGGCCATTAAGGTCTGACCTCGTGGTTAGGTAGAATAAGCTGGATGATAGTTCAGGGAGATCTTTGCCTGTTCCTATCCAGAATTCTCAACTTAACGAAAACATCCCAGTTGTGAAGCCCTCTTACACACCAAACTGCAACGTGCAAGTATATAGCATTGTTGACAACTTTTCCAATCCCATTGCTAGTCTGACACCCCAAATAATAAAGCCCTTTCCTGATGCAAATTGTTTCGCGAAACCATTACGTCCGCTACCTAACATAAACTACCCCACATATTATGTTCAAAATTTTAAAAAACCCTATTTTTATGCTTCCTATTTTTCCAACCCAACAAAATGGCTTTCCTCTTCCTGGGTTGTCCTCAAACGTTTTTCCACATAATGCTGCATCTCTAGTCAGTGGTAATTACCCCACAAATTTTAGACCAGAGCCACTTTGTCTTCCACCAATTGCTTAGTCCCAACAGCTTAATTTTCCACCATTAACTCTCCCTTTCTTATATGTAGCAATGAGCGGAACCTACATATTAGGAATACGCTCAGTATTGTCTCTCTAAGCGCAACATCAGTCGTGCTAAAGATGGTACAACTAAGAAGTGTGGATGTAGAGTTTGACCCAGACGTATTGTGCAATAGAGAATCGTGGGCTCACTCTCTAATTTCAGACTCGGCACTCAATGTAGGTAGCCTCAGTTTATACCACCAGGATCGTGTCGAAGGACGCGGCGGTGGATGCCTCACTTGCACAGTCGCCTTATGACCTGAACATACCCTCCTTCTCTGGAAATTTATGTTTCGCTTCGGTAATCCTTCCGCAAAATAGGAAAGCCTTAGTCGGATGTATTTATAATCCTCCTTGCTACTCCAGAAATGGAAGCCAACTCTGTGAACTCTTTGAAAATTTGCAGAGACTCCTTTCGATGTCAAATTATCGTGGGTGATTTTAATTTGTCAGAAATTGACTGGCACACACATACTTCCTCTCGAAATTCCAGAAGCTTGTTGACAACATTTACTTTTCAAACTTGTCTCAATTAGTCCACTCTTTGGCCAGGAACGATAGTGTATTAGAATTGATTTTTGCTAATGGCACCTTCCCTCTATTTATGAACTTCTATCATTACCTTTTTGCAAGTGATCATGCATTAATCCATTGTCGCCTTCCAGTTGTCATTTCCGCAAAACCAACAGTACAACGTAGTATTTTTGACTTTGCTAATATATACAAGGAATTAGTAAATAACTTTACAAGCACTCCTAATTGGCACAATAATTTTTTCAAATAATGACCAAAAATTATTTCAACAATTTATTACAATGCGTAACAGAATGTCTTCTTAACATTATTCCTCAGAAGATGTTCAAATCGAGTGCTAATTCCACCGCTGCCACACATTTTGTTAAAAACAGACTTAAAAAGCTACAGAAGCAGCTTAGAGATCCTTCTGTGAGCTCATTATCAGTTCATCTATGAATCGTCGAAATATATGAATTAGCTTCGAAAATGAGGCTCGCGCGAGATAGGCGTAGAGAGTCTTTATCTATTAATGACGTGAATGCTTCTAAATCAGTTACTCAGATCTTCCGTCAAAGATCATCAGCTAAGTCCCACCAAATCATTCCGCCTTTACTTAGTACCAACGATACCTTTATTACAGAGGAGTCAGATAAAGCAGAAATGTTAAATTCTTTCTTTGCCAAACATTTCATCGTCGAAAGTGACCCAATCCCTTTAATTCCTCTGTTGTCTGATGCTTCTCTTAGCATCATTAATTTTTCTCCTGAATGCATTAAAAAAACTGATAAACCATCTTCCTAACTCTCACTCAGTAGGTACGGACAATATCCCAAACTCTTTAATAAAACAGCTACGAGATTTTCCTCTTCTGCTTAACAAACCCTTTTCAAGATTTCTCGTAAGTGGCTTCTTTCCTGACTATTGGAAAACTACTATTATTGTTACAGTATTTAAGTCCCACTGTCGTTATTGTGTTCAGAACTATCGAGGTATCCATAAAACACCCTCTCTCGCCCAAACCTTTGAAAAAATTATCGTCTCAAAAATCATCGACTTTTGCATAGTCAATCAAGTTATTAGCCCTTCCCAGCATGGTTTTTTTACCAGATCGCTCTTGTGAAACATGTCAACTGTCGTTTCTCAATCTACTTACCTCTCTTCGTAATGACCATCTATCTGTTGCCGTTATTTATTTTGATCTTAGTAAAGCCTTTGATAAAGTACCACGTAAAAGACTCTTGGTTAAATTAGAAGCTCTGGGAATTCGCAGTCCCCGAACAGACTTTATCAAGTCACACCTATCTAATCGTAAAAAAAGGCTTATTGGGATCGTCACTTTCCACTGAAAGCCCTATTGTTAGTGGTGGCTTACAAGGCACCGTTTTAGGTCCTCTTTTGTTCCTGCTTTACATATATGATATTTCGGCGGCAGTTAAATATTCTCAAGCATTTATTTGTGCCGATGATATCAAATTTGTATATTCTTTCAACAAATCTACGAGCCTTCATTGCCTGGAGCAAACCCGTGCTGACTTGCTTGCTCTCTCAGCTTGGAGCTCAAAATGGCTAATGGAATCCTCTCCGTCTAAATGTCGCTATATGTGTTTTGGACTTGGGAGGCTACCTCAGCCAGTGGTCTTTCAAGGCAGACCTATGACTGAATGTACCACCATCAAGGATTTTGGTTTAAGCTACACTAATAATCTTGGTCTCTCGCCCCACGCTCACAGAATTACAGCCAAAGCTGCCCAGATTTGTGGCCTTATTTCTTACAATTTCTATCTTCCTGAAATTAAATTAGAACTTTATCGTATGTTTGTACTTCCCATTCTCGAGTATTTTTGCCATTCTTTGATCTGATGAACGAGGCTAGTCGTTTAAAAATTGAAAATGTCCAAAAACGTTTTTTTTAAAAAAAACATTTAGATAGGGAACATCCCGATATCTCCTACTCAGAGAGATGCCAGATAATTAACCTGAACATTTTATGGATTCGTAGACTAGCAGCATGCTTTTGTCTCCCTGTTCGCATTAATAATAGTTCAAAGCCCCTTCCGATTTCACCTCTTACCCCTGGTAGTCGCCCATAAAATCTTGGTAACTCTTCCTTGATTATACCTCCTCCAGCCTCCTCCACCTGTAAGCGTTCTCTATTTTTCGCTTCCAGACATAGTTCAGTTCAGTTTATTGAGGGAAATAGGCGCAAACCTTTGTGTAGCCTATTTGTAACGTAAAAAATGTGCGGTATACAGATAACTGTTCTGGGGTGAAATAGTTTAAGCACCCCCATAATGATAAGACAAAAAGAGAACGAGTTACAAGGGGTTAGCTCTACTCCTCATCGCTCCTGGTCATTTCGAAACATAAATATGACAAGATTCTTTTGAAAACCTTTTATAGATGGTGACAGCACAACATCTGCGGGAAGGGCATTCCATGGTTCGACCACTCGAACAGAGAAGGAGAACTTCCACACATCCAGCCTTGCCTGCTGAGTGCGCAGTTTTAAGAATTAACCTCGGAGTTTGGTCGTGGTAGCAAATTCAAAATGTCCTCGAAGGCCAGACTGAAATCCAACCCCTTTTAAATGCGGAAGACTTGCAAGAGATCACCGCGAAGTTTCCTGTCATTCAAAGAAAAGAGGTTTCGATTTACTAGGCGGGTTGCATTGACCCCTAACCATCTTCGTGGCTCACTTCTGGACTCTTTCGAGGCAGTTTTGATCCTCAACCGTGCACGACCTCCAGCCTTGAATGCCGTACTCTAAATTCGACCGGACGAATGTTCCGAAAGTCTTTGCGAAAGCATCTTCGACAAAGTCCATAAACGCACGCTTGATGGCGTACAGTACGGACATTGCGCTTTTTGCCACTCTCGAACAATGGGCGGACGGCTTTAGGGAACTTGTCGTCAGCACACCGAGGTCAATTTGGGCTTCGACCTCTTGTAGGGCTGCACCGCCCAGAAAGTAATCTCTTGTGCTGGCGGATCTGGCTGTGTTGCCTAGGCGAAGTATGCTCCATTTGTCAGCGTTGAACAGCAGGAGCCAACGGTTTGACCACTCCTCCAACCGATTCAAGTTCATCTGCAGTCTGTCTTCGTCGGCAGGATCCCGAATTACACTCCATATCTTCATGTTATCGGCAAACATTGCTACTTCGCAGTCTAAAGTTCTTGCGACATCGTTCACGTAGATAAGGAGCAAAATGGGCCCCAGTGCCGAACCCTGGGGAACACCACTCTCGACCATGGCCGGGTCTGATTTTCCCCGACCGATTCACACAACCTGGTGTCCACCTAAAAGGAAATTTTCGATCCATTTGAGGAATTTGCCACCGATCGCTATTTTTTTGAGTTTATGTAAGAGCCTCTGGTGTGGCACAGTGTCGAACGCCTTCTGGAAGTCGATGAAGGCTATGTGGACCTTGTGCCTGCCGTCGAGAGCTCGGGTCCAGCTCTGGAGAGATTGCAGCAAAATTGTCGTGCAGGATCTTCCTTACCGGAAACCATGTTGGCATTTCGATAGCAGGACGTGAACTTCCAGGTATTGCATCAGTTCACTGTTTATGATCCTTTTCATAACTTTGCAGAGCATGCATGTCATGTTTATGGACCTGTAATTTGTCGTCGCTGCCCTGTTACCTCCTTTGTGTAGCGGAGTAATATGCGCCAGTTTCCAATCGATATGTAGTGTTCCAGTGACAAATTACGTTTGAAAGTGCATCGATAAATTCACAGAGAGCTCACTGAAAAGTTCCTTGAGAAGCTTGGGTGAAATCTCGTCTGGTCCCGGCGACTTCGATTCGTTCAATGCCTTTAATTCTCTTCGGTCAACGTCTTCTGAGAAGAGTATATCACTGAGCATATCACTTTCTTATGGAATAGCCTTCCAATAAATATATGATCTTCAGATAATCTACACGCATTTAAGAGATGGTTACGAATGTATCTGCATACTGACTCGATTAAACTTTTATTTTCCTCATCCTTCCCAGACAACATTCTCTATGACACTGAGAAAGGGCCACCGGAAATTTAGTATGCCACCATTAAATTTCCGTAGTTGCTCACATTTCCTTCATTTATGAGGCGTTTCTTTTCCTACGATCCCCCATCAAAAGTGTTAATTTTTCGGTTTTTCAGTCCATGTCTCCCATGATGATTCCCGACTCAATCCTTTTGCTCAAGTCTACATACAGGCCGGTCCTGCCTGACTCGCCTGCTTACCCCTCTATGAAATCCGTCATACACTGCCATATACACTCCGGTCCTGCCTGATTTTTACAAAGTAAGGCGCGAGAGTTTTTTTCTCCTATAATTCTAATCCAATCATACTCATTTTTTATGTTAGGGTTTTTTTTACTACTCGCTCAAAATTCTTCATAACATGCTACTTATTCAAATACTATGAGTTAAGTACTCTAATAATTCTGTATGCATCGTCTAAAATTCTAAAATTAATGTAAAAGCTATTCTTACTTGCTATGATTGGACCCCCACGGGTCTTGAATAAAATTTATCACCACTATTATATGTTGTCACCAGCAGGTCGGTGGTTTCCCATACGCATGTGTGACTTTTTTCTCCTTGAAGACTATTCAAGTGGTATCAGTTTCGTTTTTTAACCAAATTAGAAGGAATTCTTCTGTACTGTCAGTCGACATTTTTCGTATCAGGCAGCATTTTTATAAAAACAGGCTAAAACTTCTACAGTGTTTGCCCAAACACTATATTTTCGCTCGAAAACGTATTTTTATCTATTATGGAAGTACATACGAGGGGGCTAAATAAGACAACTTGTTTATTTTTTAACCCATTCCTTCAGTATCTGCTTTAAACACTCTCAGTCCTTTTCTGTAAACCCAAACTCAATCATAAATAAGTTACAAAGGAATATGAAAGTGCTGTGAAGTTATCACTTGGTCAAAAGAATTGTCACTCCTTTTCCACATCAAAAAAGGCTACCACAATTTTCGGGTGTCGAATCCATCGAACCAATCTTCCGTTCTGGTGGAGTTCGTAGCTGCTGGTCCCTATGCCGCCTCTCATCTTGTTGGAAATGGTACTGGCCCTGCAGCCCGCCACATACCTGGCAATTTTTTTAACCGACTTTGAGCATTTGTTAACATATGCATCCTCTTTGATGCAGTCCCAAGTCCGTTGGAATGAATGCAGGCTAAAAACATCCGATGAAGTGTTGCCCACTCCCCTTTCCGAGTGACACCATTTTATGGGCTGCAGTTTTTTTCGCCTGAACAGCCCAAACTATAAAAATACTTACACCTATATTTTCTTCTCCAGTAATTTTTATCACTTATAGCTTTATCCGTACTGTATACTTTTGACATTGCCTATAAAGTGGCGTAAAAATACAATTATTATTATGATTGTCATCAGATAAATTACTCGAATCTTTTACTGACGAATTGCTCCCGTCGATCGTCGGTGCATTGAAATCTCCGGTGATAGGTGCGTCATGGTTTTGGGCCGCTTACTTAATCAATCCAAACATTATCTTATTAACATCAGCCGTTTTATTATGCAGCCTGTGTGCGGTCAGGACACTCGTACTGTGTGCTTTACGCATTACTAATTTTAATTATATTGTTTCACAGCCAGGTGAGCAAGCAGCTCAGCGTTCATATTCGACAATTTCCCTCTTCATGTAGGCGGATGATCTTCCTCATGTGTAATGTAATCGGCCTTGATAGAATACTTCTTTTCTTCCGTTTGCAACTTCATCATCAGACACTCCAACCTGCGACCAAATTTCGGTAACAAAATAACATTGGACTGCAGGTCTTTTATCCCGACCTTTAGCTCGTCCATATCCTGGAACAAAATCTGTGCATTTGTAGAGACAGCTATTCGGCCGATATTTGGACAGAGATTGTTGGATATTTCCCGTCATTTCCGTTGGATGACTTCGCTTCAATGGACATTGCCCTTTACAATCTGACTTTTTATTATAGTAAGTGTCATGGGCTCTTTCCTCCCGAACTTTTCGAAAGACTCTTTCGTGTCTTTGTAAGACCTCATCTAGAGTATGGAATGCCAGCAGCTTCACCATGGATGAGGAAGGATATCAACTTACTAGAACAGGTGCAACGCAGAGCGACAAAGATGGTCGACGGTCTAAAGCATTTGTCTTATCAGGAGAGGCGGAATTCGCTTGGCCTTTTCCCTCTCTCTTATAGACAAATAAACTGCAGTCTACTCTGACGTTCCGGATTGTTCGCGGCCAGGGTTGCTCATTAAGAGCAGAGGACTTCTTCGAGTTCGCCCGTACAAACCAACTACGCGGCCATACATACAAAGTCGGGAATGAGCGCACGCGTTTAGACCGACGAAAATTTTCATTCAGCCAGCGGGTTATCAGGCCGTGGAACTCGCTTCCAAGCGAGATGGTGACGCTGACACAGTTTGTGTGTACAAAAGAAAACTTGCTCGTTTAGTTTTCGACAGAAATCGGCTTGTACAGCATGATTATGCACAGCCAGTTTTGTAAAATCTGTCATATGCAATCTTCCGCACTAATTTACAGTGACCCTATGCACGACCTTTTGATTACGATTGAACTGTGACCCAATCACATTTTAAATTCCTGCAACTTTATTTTATTTTTGAGTATGAATCTGCGAAAGCACTGTACATAAATAGGGTCATCAAGGGCTCTGCCTGTAACCCTTCAATGATATATATATATATATATATATTTATGATAATGGGCGCTCACCGATCAGGTTACGGAACATGCTCGTTCCGTTGTGCCTTGGGGCTCATACTAGAACCATCGCAGGCAGTCGCACAGCGACTAGTAGTAGACATAGATGAGATGGCACCGACAAAGACAAGGGAGACCGGAATGGCCATTTCTAGCTGATTAGCCGTCATCAGCCAGTCATACCCAACCCCAAGTGTGGATCATTTGATATTCGAACCCGGGATCTTTGGTCATGGAGTTTGACGCTCTGCCATTGAGCCACGGTTAAATAGTTAACTGTTTTTGTACATTGCCCAAAAGTCTGACGACGAGCTGGGGAACCAGACTCGAAAATTTACTCATTAAAGTTTATTCCCTTCCCAAAGAATCTTACTTATTTTCAATTAAATTTCTTGGGATGCCCGTTTTCCAGCACATATATATGCAATATAAAGAATGATCTCCGAAAATATGATGCTTCTACTTTCAGTATTTTCAGACTGTTTTTGTTTAGGCTAGATAGTTTAGACAGTTTCACCTTGCGCTTTCTCGATTTCTCCTGCTCCGTTGTTAAATATTTTGGTGAAAAACCGTTGGGCAGTTGTCTGTGAATGTTGATTCCCTCCTCAACATTAGTTAAGCTTGTTCCACACTCTGGGGGAGAATTTTTTAACGGTCTTGGTCGGCCAAGATCATCCTTTATCCTTTCTATCCCAGAGATCTTCGTAACAGTGACCTCCTTTTCTTTAAAAGGGACTTTTGATATTGCTGGAATACTCCTATGTCCTTGTGTATTCTTGGGGGTACCAGAAGTAAATTGAGGCATGCCCTTTATGACCATGCATTTACTGCGATCAGCCCTAAAGCCTAGGGTTTTTTCCTTATATGGAGGGACTAAAACATCACTGTATGAGATAAATACTGGGTCAACTAAGCCATTCGTCAATTTGTAGTATTCCACGGAACTATGGATAAGGTAACGGTCAAAAAGAGACCGTTTCTTTCTGCTGAAGTCATTTTGTAGATTTGTGAATATGGACATATTGCCGGTCCAAGTCTAATTTTAACTAATCACAAGTTGAACAATCTTCCGAGGGACCGAAATCTCAATAAAGTGAATTAGTCTGATGTCAAAAATTTATAGTCCTAAATAGATGGTGTAAAAATATTAAGTACTTTATTGAGATGTGCAAAAATACTATTAAATGAGACACTAAGATACTACTCAGTGCATTTAGAAAATTCTCAGTTGGGAGTCAAGGAAGGTGGAGTTGGGATCTACCGGTGGGATGAGAACAGATTCACTTCGCCTTACCATCAAAACTGGCAAAGACCGTATCGCAGGACTGCACGAACACCAGCTTGCAACCAACCCCAAGGACACGTTGTCTCTCGTCTATGACCAAATACGTCTGCAAACCCGCGGTGTCGACTTCGAGAAACCGGAAGCGGTCGATCGAGCCTATGTTGAGAAGGCCAGGATGGTGCTTCGGAGTCCGCACTGGATCAGCACACTTAAGCGGGCACCGGACCTGCATCCCGCATACCAGACGTCGCGCAGAAGGCCCGAATCACGGGCAAGCCTTGTCACGCGGGACCGACGGTTAACGTCCGCTGAGAAAAGTGGGGAACTCCGTCGAAGGTAATATGACCATTGTAGAAAACAACGTCCATGAAGCAGAAACTAAAACGCTCAAAGATAGGCCGCTATATAGACCACTGGCTGACGAGAAGGAGACAAACAGGCACATCGACTTGGCTGCGAAACGAACAAAAGTCACGAGAGCCCTCCAATGGTCGGTCAAGTAGTGACCGAAACCAGCTAACAGCGAACGGATAGGTTAGACTGCATGCGTCGAGAAAGGTTATAACGCGAAGCAGGCGGCGCGGTTAAATAAATCAAGGCAGGCAAAACCAACCACTGCATAAGTCAAATGATGGTGACAAGGAAGTTTCCGTAATGTCAGTAAATATTCAATAACTGTTAGGAACTCGCCTTCTCTTCCTCGTTTCAGTTCGATCAGTTTACTTGAGGAAATTTAGGCGTACGGCTTTGTCCTCCCTATTTCTGAACTCAACCGAAAAGGGGACATCCAAACACATACATAAGGAATGCCAAACCACTACAGATAGGTAAACGATTCTACATGTTGACGGAACCCGCCAAAGTGTACACAGCCAGTGACTAGTCTCATGAAAAATTGCTATAAATCTTGAAATGCGATTTTGATTTGGAAAGACTTCTCAAGTTGTAAATAGATGTTGATTATCAGGAAATATAATAACAATAATAATAATAATAGTCTTTAATGCCAATTTACGAGCATTGTCAAGGAAAAATGAAGCACGGATCAGGCTTACAGTGAAAAAACTCCTGTGGAAGTAAATGCAGGTGGTGGTGTTTTTGGACAGTTTGGGTGGCTCGGGGGAATGAAAATGTAGCCCGTGAACTTACACCAGCCCAAATAGGGGATGGTTAACATTACATCGAATGTTTTCAGTTTCTGTTCCGTTTCATGGATTTGGGACTGCACCAAATAAAGTGCATGAGGGAACAGTTGCTCGCAGTTGGCCGAAGAAATTATAAGTAGTTTTGCAGACCTCAGAGTCAGCCTCATTTCTAACAAGATGATACCGGGCAGAGGGATCAAACATCATGAAATCCGTCACTACGGAGAACTAATTCGGTGGAAGCACCCAAAAATTGTGAGAGTTTTTTGAATGCAAAAAACGAGCAACAGATCTCTTAAACAAGGAGTAATTTTCAGAATCCTCACATGCCTGGGTACCTTGTTCCAGATTGCAATTTCGTTCTGAGAAAAGGGCCTGCCTTATCCAACGGTTATTGCCGATGGAAGAAATAAAAAGACCTCACGGTGACGGCTGAGTCGGGAATGGTCAAGCTGTTTTATAGTAGTAAGCAGAGTAAAAGTGCGACTGTTCAAAATTTGCAAAAGTAAAGGCAGTCCCTCTTGTAATCTCATGATCTTTCATGCTAAAAAGGATCTTCGCGTTTGAATGCACCTCCCCGCGACCGGATGCGAAGACCGCACTCGGAAAAAATGACTTCTAAAATAATGCAAATTTTTCTTATTCATTTCTGGAACCTCCGTAAATTCAAATATATTTTATAGAACACGTGCGCAAAGATATTCTTTCTTACATTAATTTGACAAAATAGCGCACCTTAAGATTCTCTTCACGAAGAACGGATGATTTTCAGTTTTTGAAACGTTTCTTATAATAAGATTTATGGGACTGAAAAATAAGCGTTTAACTTACATCGTATCTGTCCGTTTATAATTCTTCCTCATGAAATGTGCCACTTACTCCATATTCATTGCAAAATTTGGTGAGCATCCATGCATAATTTTCCTTTCGCGGAGAGCATGTAGCTTGGGGATTGAAAACCCTAAACGTAACTGCAACGGCAGATAGGGCTAAAATTGTTCAAGATGGACAGTGGGCCCACTACATCGCAAGATTTGAGTTGCATAACGCGTCAGATTGTTTGTAGTAAGAAATGCATGCTGGGAGAGTCGACATATATGGCAACGACTACCTTAATGTCTGATTTGTGAGAAAGTAATATCCCCCGACGACCCGAAGATATGGCGTTTAATAGGAGGGTCAGATGATACGCTGAACTTGCAAAATAACTTAGATTCACTGCAACAGTAGTGTTAAGAGTAACTCCTTAACGTCAATTCCACCAAATGCCGCGTCATCCGACTACGGTCTAGTTACGGGAAACGATGAAATTTGAATTTCACCATCTAGTTTGAGGTCACCAACTCGAGTCACTAAACAAGTAAAGGGACCTAGGGGTGTGGACGACGTCCAATCTCATGCCTTCATCTCACTGAGCCAAGATAGCAAAGAAAGTTATGGACATCCTAGGAACGATAAAGAAACTCCTCCTTTATCTTGGCGAAGAGCTTTTTAGTCGAGCGTTTTGAACATTCATCCAGCCGGTGGTATAGTGTTGCTTTCAGGCTTGGCGTCGCTCGACGAAGCAAGACTACATCCTTTTGGAGAACGCACAACCAAGGGTGAGCAAACTAGTCAGCGGACTGAGATGCCCACTGTTGGGTGTCTACACTCCCAAAAACACGGACCAGCCAATCACTGTAGGCCATGTACGTTTCCTCTACAGTGCTGTCATCTTAATCGTGGCCCCTCTCCATGGGCTGCTCTTCTTGAGTCTGATCGGGCCGCGTATTCGAATTATCGACCAGCTCGTCTGAAATGTTCCTCCCGAAGGGAATTGGGCCGAAGGCCGACGAACCGCAGTGAGGTGTTATAAATATGCATTACTTTCAGTTATTATTGACTTCCAGTTTCCTAATACACTTCTCGTGGTCGGTCGCTTTCCCTTCTCTGCCGTGTTGGTATTTTGAACAAGGGCGGGTACGCATACACTCGCACGTGCTTTCAAGTATCAGGCCAGGTCATAACACCTACCTCGATCGTAACAAATGTGAACTTATCCGATTACGATCGATCAACAGGAGGCCAATGAGATTTTAATCTCAATACTTTATAGGAGGTCACCAATTCGAATCAGTTAACGAGTTAAGAGACCTCGGTTTATGGATGATGTCAACTCTTAAACCATCGTCCCACTACGCCAAGGTATCAAAGAAACCTATGGGTATCCCAGACGCGATTAGAAGATCCTTTCTCAATTTTGACGAAGAACCTTTCAGCCGAGTATTTTGAGCATTCATTCTACCAGTGTTGGAATATTGTGTTCAAGAACGGTGTCCCCGGACGAAACAAGATTACACCCTACTGGAGAACATACAATGAACAGCGACCAAGCTGGTCGGCGGATTATGTAGCTTACCTTATTACGTATGCATGGAAAAGTTAAAAATATTAACGCCGTCTCATAGACCATACAGAGTGGTAATGATCATGTCCTTCAGGATCGTTTGAGGGCTAGGCTGTACTCTTCAGTTTGAGGATTTCTTCGAACTGGCGCGGACGACAAATCTTCGAGGTTGGCAATAGAAATTGAAGACGAAATATGACAAACTCGAATTACGGGCCAAATTCTTCTCTAGCCGACTGGTTGAGGGATGGAACAAATTGCCGAACTCCGTTGTCTTAGCGGAAAACTTGGAGACCTACAAAAGAAGATTAGATAAATTTATGCTTGATGGTCAAACATTTACATGATATCAATCACTGGCATAACTGCTATGTGAATTTTTCCATGTTTTTTTTCATACGTCTATCTGTAAATGGGGTTTTCCAAGCCTCTGTCTTTATCCCTCATATATGCTGAATTATACTGAATACTGAATTATGAGGAACGAAGAGGAAGGCTTAAAATCATTCCTTTATTTTTTAAGCAGAGCAAAAAGGATATTTTTATGGTCTTCAAATTCGTCACGGGCGAAGACCATGTATTCAAATTAACTGATTTTTTGAACTTGCGAAAATAAAAAATTTCTTGGACCACCAATAAAGAGTGAAGACAAAGTGCGCAAAACTTGAAGAACGGTCAAACATCTTCTCCCATCGGTTGATATGAGAATGGCAAAAACTACCTAATCCGGTTGTTCTGACGAAAGGGAGGGAAGATGAAAGTCGATCAGCATGAGGCCGACCAACACAGAATGTAACTGCTAGTTCTATTATTCGGAGTTCATTTTATACTTTAACAGTAGTGAGCCGACCAAGCTATCCAAGACATCAGCATTCGAATAAACCGGTCCTGGTGAGCTCACTAAATTTCTTAGATTGTTGACCACGATCTCTCAACTTTGGCAATCTAAGCGCATTTTGTGAACCACCAGTACACCACGGAGTGCGCCGTTGGGAGAAATTTGCCCTAACGACAGCTTCAGTACAGACTAAACGGCATTTCCCCCACTGTCTTCTAGATAACCAATTCGTTCCAAAATGTATCACTTACAAACTTGCTGTGAGTTCTGCTCCAGCAAGGGGGAGTCTATCTCGACCTGGAGAGGGATGACAAGAGGGCTATTTCCCGATTGCTACCAAAGACTGTAGCGCTGCGGTTTAGAGATCGACCAATCTCAACCGTATCTCTGGGCAGTGGCCAGTGATAAATTGAATGATTTTGAGCAGACCCTTCTCCAGCATACTCAGAAAGCAAGTGTTAAACGGAATAAGAAATTATTAGCAAAATTGGCAAAGCTGCAACTACCAAGCTCAGACAACTCCTCCGGGGACTCGTCCATAACCTTTCCTCAGAACCCCACACCAGCAGAGGACTGGCGGTCTTTGAACGTGGAGCCACCTTCAACACAGCAGATGCCTCACCAGCAGTGTTCATTGCAGCCTTCGGATCATTTTTAAAATTAGCAAAGACATCGGAAATGTCTGAGGATTTGATCCGCCATCAAAGCTCCTCGTTACTTACACAACCTAGAAGATGCTAAGCATTTACAATGAAGAACAGCGGATACTAAAAGGCCTGAAATCAAAGAAAGTCAATTATGCTGCCATCTTATAAGGGTCGTTTCATGGTAGTGCTCAACAAATTTGATTACCAGAAAGGTGTAAAGGACTTAGTCGATGACCAGCGTTCTTGCAAATTATGCGGCGCTGTTGAAATGAAAATATGGTCTCTCGTATAAGTAAAAGTCTAAAAATACCCATGAATGAAGGGAAATTACGCTCAGCGGCTGCTTCCCCATGAAACCTATTGACTCAACAACGGCTTGTTCTTGTGATTTTCCGAAGGTACATAAGGCAATTCTACCATTCGGACCAATTGTATTCTTTCTTGGCACTACGACCTACCGTTAGGCAAAATAGAAATTCGATCGTCTTGACTTTTTGGCGGTAGGCTCATCAATAACAGTAACATTTGTGGGTCAATTGCTTAAGCGTATAAATCCCTTGAAATTACAGCCCGGCGAGACTGTGTTATCCTTCAATGCTTTTTCACTTTTCACCTCTATTCCACAACATGTAACAGTAGAAGTTGTCAGTAGACTACTGGCTGAACACTAGGAGGAGAGACAGGCCCCTGAAGTCCGAGCCTCTGTTTGAACTTCTACGATGCTGCCCTAAGGCCTATTTCAATTTTGGTAGACAAATGCACAAACAAACTAGAGGCGACCTTATGGGCTCCCTCTTAAGCTGATAAAACTGTCCTTTGGCGGATAGAAGACTTGGTGTTCAGCAAATACCAGCCAAAATTCTGGACTCGTTATTACGACGACACCTTCGTCGCTGTGTAAATAACTTATTCAGAAATCGTGATGAATCCCGGTGACGTGTACACGCATGTTGCCGAATGGGCCCATGAGATAAGCGAATGTGTGTGAAGAGTGAGGACAGTACAGTTTTACGTGACGTGTGTATGTGAATACTACAGGCGCTGGTGTGCCTTCGTCTGTGCGATGGATTCTGAAGCGATCAACAGGACTAATTTATGATGTGAAAGTTCGCACGCAACGAGGACAGATTGACACCGAGCCAACATCTATAGTTGTGGAGCAGCGATAGTGTGGGTGTTGGCTGGCGAGTCTTCGAGATTGTTATCATCGATGCCGGGAGGGCGGAAGTGGACAAAGACTACTGGCGAAGGCGGCGAAGACAAGAATGGCCATTCCTGGTTTGTAAGCTCTCATCAGACAGTCATATCCCGCCTCAAGTTTGCTATTCTCGAAGTTCAGACTCGCGTTCTGTCGGTCAGAAGTCTGGCAATCTGACAACTGAGCCATGGACTCGTTGTTCTGTCGGTTGCGATCGAGTTTATTAACTGTCATAGACGGCGTCTCCCGGTCCCTCTAGACAGTTTTTTGTCTAACAGGTCCCTTTTATTAAAATGCAGTAACCGTATGCAGTTTAGAAATAGGTCGTAAAATTTGATGACGTCGGCAGACGTTACTTGTGCGTGTGCATTATAAGGTCGATCGGTACTAGATATTTATCAAAAACTTCAAAAACAAATCAGTCGGAAAGTGGGTCCGCACTATTTCTACGTTGAGTGCGACGTCGTGCACGACGTTGTGCTGGTCCAGCTTTCTCTTATCAGCGCAAATATATGTGAGCATAACGACACATGTTGACAGAGAAGTCCGTGCATCAGCCACCATTTCGGCAATGAAGAACTGACGTATATCCAGTCCGACCCCGATCTCACGTAGTATGAATGGATGTTTTCACAGGTTCGTTGTGCCTGTCAACTCGAACAATTCTCCAAGCGCAAGAAAAGGGTCCTTTCTGCGCACAACTAGGAATTTGCATGTTAGGTCATTACGGTGCTGTCTTTAACTCTAAGAAATTAAACCGAGACCAGTTGATTTTATTTTATAAGGCAGTGAGCCCTGTGCTCGCACCAGTTTGTTAAATGTCTGCAGTTTTTTCAAGAATTTTGAAGTTTCTTGATACCCAGGGTCCTAATAATTGGATGGCGAACCCCAGCTATGACCAAACAAAACCTTTAAAAGACATTGGCGAAGCAGCCATAACTGAAGGCCGAAAAAGCCCTTTTGACAGGGCATCAGGCTGGTACTGCAAGCTTAGTTACCTTTGGGTAATGTGGCGATGATTTAATCTTTGTCCACACATCCAGATTCATCTTGGCATCGACGTCTTACGATGGCATATCGTTCAGACGACGGACCCTAGGGTTTGAAAAGCTGGTTCCCTCGAGTCGTTGAATGTTTTGCTTTTTCACATTAAACGACAAGTGTCACTGACTCGTCCAGTGGTCAAGCGGGTCTACATTTGAGCGCAAATGCTCTTCGTCGGCGTGATGTCATTAGCAAACTTAGTGGCATCACAATCCATTTCATCAAATCTCGTTAAAATATATAATTAATGGTGCAGGACCAAAAACGAAGCCTTGTGAAACACAGCGCCTCCACCAAGCGTTTATCACTGATAGGGACATCTTGAAAGCAGCCGATTAAGAGCGTTCTGATTCACTTCAAAGGATTATTCTTAACGCCCATCAGGCAAAGTTTCTGCGGAAGACACTGTTGCACTAAAATATCGAATGCCTTCTCAAAGTATTCATCGACAAATTATACCGCACTTCCTTCGCCAGAATCCTGATTGCAGAGATCTATAAAGGAGAGAGTTTGTTGCTCAATACGTCCACCTACCGAATCGGCACTGGGTATTGGGTAGGTGAATATCCTGCTCCTAGAACAGTACTTGCGTTCACTTTATTATTTTTCACACAATTTTGTAGTTGATCGAAGTGCATCTGATTGGTTTGTTACTGGTAGCGGAGGTCTTGCCGCCGCCTTGATATAGCTGTGTGGTCCGGGAACATTTACAGTCAGCGACAAAAGTCCGTATTCGCAAGAGGCTTGGAAGTACATGAAGTATGGTCCGGCTAGTTTTCTCGCAAACTGTTCAGCAGTTTCGTCCATGTGTCATCAGTGCCCGTCAATGTATACTTTAAATATTGGTTAGATGAAAGATGCAGGCCCAGTCCTTAGGCATTTCGGCGAGTCGCAAAGAGGGACTTACGAATTATGGAAAATGTTCTGATTATTCACCACCGGTCTGAACTATTTAGGCTGAAAAGAAGCGAACAGAAACGTTTAACAAAAAGATGAAATCCGAAATAGAATCGGGTGCTAGAAGTTCATTGTCGGTTCATAAAGGCCAACGGAGCTTCAAATAATTCTCGATCGATCGGATGATTCCGCTCAGTTCCAGCAGAGGCTTAGTTTCATAGCATAAAATTATAGTCATAAGGGGGGTCCCAGAATTAACATCCATAACCCCCCCTCCCCCGGTCGTAGTAGATAATAAAGTAAGACTAATTGAAGAATACTCTGAAACCTAATAAAAGAACAGTTAGTCCCATATCTTGGCCCGAGCAGATGTCACGTGCAAGCTCAGCTAATGTCTGGTCCTTAGTAGCTGTCAGTTTTGACAAAGGTCGCTCTGCCAACGAGACTCAAGCAAACATACAGCCAAAACGAGTGTCATCCCCGCGAAGCATGAATTTGTATGCTTTTTCAGCCGAACTTCTGGCCAAAAATCAATTGACATTAGGAATTTGATAAAAAATTGAAGAAACAAAGGATCATAAGTGAAAATCTTCCCAAAACGACAGACGGAAAACTTGCACAAGTTACTCCGAAATCAATTGATCGAGGGCATTTACACAAGCAGTTTACCGACTTTTCGGATTCCTGCTCGAACCCATCATCAGAGAAAAACGCAGATACAGACTGTCAAAAGAATAGGGGACGTTCACCGGGAGGGGTTTATTTGAGATCCGACGTTTCAGGTAGTTTATTCGTCTACACATCTTCATGGGAAAGATGAAGATGGGTAGACGAATAAACTACCTGAAACGTCGGATCTCAAATAAACCCCTCCCGGTGAGCGTCCCCTCTTCTTTTGATATGCCACCTGGGAATCGCATTTTCACTATTATAGATACAGACTGTACATATGTAGGATATCGGACCTAAACCAAGCTGCACGGATGCCCCAGTGTCAATCTACTATCATATATGTAAAAATACCTTTCGCAATTCCCATTTGTCTTGGTAAATAGTCTCTGGAAAAAAAAACCACATAAAACTGATTGGCGGAAACTTGACTGGCAATGGAAATATAAAACACGGAAGTCACCACCCCGGCTATCTAATGTCTAGCCCTGAGGGATGGGCCTAGCTAGGACGGAGAGGGACATAGCCCATTTCGAGGGACCTTAATCATCTATGTTCAACACGAGTAATTCAATATACTGAATGCTTTTTCTAACAGTGTAAGTACGTTCCTAGCATAGGTCAAATTGTATAAGTAATCACCTTACTGACCTGCATTTGGTTATTTATTTCCGGCGGGCTGGGAGAAGCAGAATTATCCGTCGGATTCGGAGCCATTTGTCTACCATCTGCACAGTGGCCTGTTGTTTGAACTGGTGGCGTATCGGCGCCAGCTACAGTTACGCAAGCCCCACGTTGTGATGGCCGGACCTTCTGCTACTCCCGGAAGAAAGTCTGAGTCTGCTCGTCAGACCGCCAGCACTGCTACAACGAAAAAAACTGTATGCCTTTTTTAAAACTTTTATCCCCTTCAGAAAGCTATCGACTCGATTAACAGCCGTTTGGCGCTCGTCTTCAAGAGTGGCAAAGCAGCCATAGGTTATCGTCACACCCTGCGAACGCTTCGTCGCGGGGGCTCGAAACTTATAATAATTGCCAATAACACACCACCGCTTCGGTATGTAAAATCAAGATTTCGGAGCGTTTTGCTGAGATGAAATCTTAACTGTCTTTCTAAGATCTCCGGACTATTTCTTCCCGCTACAGCTGTCTACCTTGAAATTTCAGAAAAGCTGAAATCGAATACTATGCAATGCTGTCCAAAACTGGCGTTCACCACTACAATGGTACTAACCGAGACTTGGGGACCGCTTGTGGGAAATACTTTCGTGTCAGCACCCTCGCCATCGAAGATCCTGGTGACTCGGACATCATTAGGTCTATGCCAACTGACGCGTGAGTGTTCAAACTGCACTTTCTAAATAAAACATGGCAACTACTTCCGTACTTCTAACAGACAGTGAACTTGCCGCAGGCCGTCGTCCATTAAGCGACTGCGACCGGGTAAAGACCACAATGCCTTCTTTCCTTCAGTCACTTTTCGGTCGTATAAGCTGGCTACTGCACTACTTTGTTCCCTTAATGGGTCCTTTTCGGCGATTTGCGTGTTTTTGGTCATTAATACCCAAAAGCGAATCGTGCTGTTTTAGTAAATGGGTTCTCAGAAAACCCCAACCATCGTCACGGCCGTTTGCGCGTGAAAGGACGCTAGAGCAGACCACTGGCAATTGCTGACTGCGTATAGTAAAGAGCACTTGAGGACCAGCGTGTAATACTCGAAGGATGCCGAAAGTTAAGATCTGGAGCCCGACCACATTATAGCAAGCAACAGTTGACTAACAACTGCGACACAAGCCACCACATCTCCATTAAAGCTTAGAGCCGAACACTTCTGCCGAAGCCGTAGAGCTCCCGATTCCTCTCCGACGACCTCTAATACGTATTGCTTCGGCAGCGGACGCAGGGATACCCCGGTCCGTGATATAGACGTCTAACATACTAACCGGTCGCCTCAAGGGGAAGAGGTGTTCATAAATTGATGGGATGTCGGGCTCGGTAACGACTACGCAGATCTTCCCTTCGGTCTCTGCCGAGATCCACACTGCTTTTCCCAGGTCATGACTTGCAAAGTGTTGATGCGCTGGGTGCTCGAGTATCGACCTTTGCGGCTGTAACCGGATTTCCAGGTCAATGTAGCATCGAAGTAATCTTGAGTGACTTGACCAGGGGTTTTGTGGCCCTGGGGTCGATGCCACAGATATGGTCCACTCCATGAGTGTGGAGCACCATGTGGAACAGGGTCTTGGTTGCTGCACGGCGGAGAGCCGTCGTGCTAGGGGCGAAGGAATTGTTGATTTCGCTATGCTTAACCGCCTGGTTATTGCTGCTGCTCGTCTCTGACTCCTCAGGCGACTTTATCTACAGGATACTCAAAGTATAGACAGTTATCCAAACGCGCTGGTTCGACATAATGCCTGAGTGAACGGTAGCGGTCAGTCGCTTGCGCTGACTCGACCTGGGTTCATACTGTTGCTGATAAAATGGCTTACGGAGAAATGCGGAGTTAGCCGCTTGGGTGAAGCCCGCCGTGGACCTCTGTCTGATTGTCCACGATCATCTCGTCGCAGCTATGCCGGTGGCGCGGGCTCCCAAGTCCCCGTTAATAGAAGACAGCCGGCTCTAGCCCAGAGTTTGCCCTCCAAGGTGCTTTCCAGAAAGCTCCGGGTGACAGCATGCAACTCGGCAATAATGGCCATAAAGCTGTCTGACTAACTGTCAATGCAAAGTTTGCTGGCTTTCTTATCCATCCATACTTTAGGGTACTTGTCGTGAGTGACGTAGTCACAAACCGCTCGGGAGATATGAATCATGTCTTGGTAATTGCTGCACCTGAAGGCTGTGTCGGGTCTTCTGATACAGCTACAGTCAGACGTCCGGATTCCGATGTTAGTGTTTCTCGAAGGGACGAGTCTGGTGGGAGGGAACTTTTGTGTAGCTTATGAAGTCGGCAGGTCCGAAACCCCAAACTTGCCTTCAATCTGCGATGCCCAATAGGACGGCTCTGCAGCACTAATCAGAGGCCTTCTTGGTGTGACAAAGTAACTAAAAAACGGCAGGATACCTGACGAGGCCTGCCTTGCTTGGAGCTGCTCACGTAACTCGAGGAACAGAGTGCCTTCGAATTTCGGCGACGATGCCACGCTAACTCCCGAGAAGGGTGAATGATCATCGGAAGAATTGCCACGGCGGAATCCTCCGTAACATTTTCTCCGAAGGTGTTCTTTATCAGATCCGCACGTACCGTCGGCCATAAGTACCAGACAACTTTCAATTGAGACGAAGGTAAACTCATCAGCACATATTTCCGTTAATAGTCGATTGCGGCCACTGTTGCCTCTTGGACAGCGTGGTCAGTCTTAAAAATTGTTTCTCTGCTCGTCTATCCATCGGGCCTCTGTGATCGGCAGCTGCATATCGGCGTGTGACCGCATCTCTCTATGGATTTAGGGCTGCTGCCGGCAGTGTCTACCGCTGGAACTTCTCAGCAAAGCCGTTTGCTTACGGTATAGACAGAGCCCTTAGAGTGCTTTTGCTGACCATCCCGGTGACCAAATATGCCGTAGTCCGTGTATCGTACGTTTTGGTTGAGTTGCAAACGTTACCATGCCATGCATGTTCTGCCCTGAGTGTGTACACGGAGACGCTGCCAGTGTCAATAGAGAACTTCACACCAAACTTTTCCTTGGTCTCCGCGGTTGGAGATACATGCCGGGTCTTGATTGGCGGTCTAACTCCTCTACCAATAGACAGCTTCTGTTGTATTGGCTAAAAATTTATGCACCGGTGAAGGTGAGAATTGGAATTCGGTCGTCATGAGTGGCGACGTCTACCACGTGCTACACGCAGTGCGTGCAGCACCATTGACTTGTGCGCGAATAGATACATAGTGAGGCCTATTTGCGTGGCACCTGCCGCACTCTCCTCACCCACCGGACTCTGATGGCATGAGAACGTCAAAACGACCGGAGGTGTGCTCAGATGCAGTGACTGCCAAGCTGGACAACCGACCCGCGCACGCCATACTAGACCTCGGTCCAGTATAATGTTCCATATCTTTGCAGAAAAGAGCCTAGGATCACACACTCTTGGAAGTGTCATGCAGGAAACATTGAGAAAGAGCCATCGAGCCTGACTCCCATTCCTCAGCCCCTCCACATACATAGAGTACTGACCACGAGCACCGAGTTATTCTATCAGCTGGCAACCAGGCCACGACCCGTGTGACTGAAAGCACGTCAGATTTGTTGTCACGACGAATGCGCGCTGTCGTTGGAATGGGTTCCGCAGAATCGACTGTGTCGATGCGATAAATCCGCAAATGCCTAACTAGGCCCATACATGGTGACAGTAAGGACATGATGGAACTGCTGTTGGCGAGCTGGCGGTATGGCGAAGATATTGGTGATGGCGACATTGTCTTGCAGATAAGTTTTATGGTGTACGGAGTAGGCTTGTCTTGATGACATTGCCGTGTAAGACCTACTAGGCCCATGCGGTACCTCAATGTTCTGGAACACTGTAGGCGGATGAGGTGTGTGTGTGTGATTGGCGTGCGTTGGGGCTAAAGGTACTGGTTGCCCAGTTTTTTCCGATGGATTTGCAAGTGACCTACGGGACCTATGCGTGATAAGGAATTGGAGTTGCAACGGCCGGAGAATGGAGTTGTGTCCACGTTGTTGGTGGTAAGGAAATGCGACACAATAATGCTTTCTAGGTCGGCAGGGGCGTCCTTACTGGCGTCGACAGTGGTGCTGTGTTGACTTACGAGGCAGGTTGGTCGTATTGCCGCTGTACTGTGTCTGCATATGTCCAACGTGCTCTATCCGTATCTGAAACGTCAGTTAACAGTAGACACGATTGCATGGGTTGGATGCTAGTATCTCTAGTCCGTAGCCGTTGAGTCTTGTACGTCTCTCTTTTTGCTTTGGCAGCGGCTACTCGGTTGGCTTCGAAGGTCGCACCCTCAGTCTTAACGGCAGTCCATCACGCCTGTCGATGTTGAGCGATGTCCTACAAGCTCTCCGGTTTGGTTTTCAGGTGTTTAAGGAAGGTGTCAGGGTGTGCTTGTAGCGACGCCATTCGCAGTTTTGCCACGGTCAAATAGCCGTCCGGACAGGCACTTGTTTGTCCTAACGACGTGCTCGCTGCATGGCGTGAATGCTGCGACTGCTTTTTCTTCCCAGGATCACAGCGTCCGGTATCACTTCTTGCCACTTGGCATTCAATATTCACTGTAGAGATCTGGGGTGGGGATTATTGAGTTTTCTCACTTGGGTTCCATAGTCTCCACCCCGTACAAAATCATTGTTAGTATAACAGCCATGTACATCTCAAGTCGTGTGTTGATTAGGATGCCGAGGCAGTCCCAGACGGAGTGTCTCAACCGGTCGAAGGCTTGGCTGGCTTCGGAGACCCTACTTACAGTCTCGTCATTACTCCTACTATTTACTGAAATCGTACCCTCGAAGTACTTGAATTTGTCCACTGCTGTGCGATGAGTTCCATTGACCTTGATACAGGGTTCAGTGTAGTCAACACTCGGCGTTGGTTAGGGCAGGGTAACTGTATTCTGCATGCTGGCGGTCTATTCGAATTCGGAACAGTTGGGGGCAAAGTCAACATCCCGTCGCATGTTCTCTTCCGTTCTGGGTTTTGATACGCAGTCAGCCACAAACAGTAGGTCGTAAGTGCTGGCTTTGGGTATTCTCGAAGATGTCTCCGGCAAGCGGATGTTGAGCGACTTTCCGTCCCTTCGGTGCTAGATCTGGATCCTCAGCCGCTTCTCGCCGTAGACGTCCATCACCATTACGGAGAACAGGAGACTATAGGGCGAGAGCGAGTACGCAGCTCTGCTTCACCCCATTGGTCACCACGAATTCTTCTGAGACTGGACTGTTATTCGTGACGCGAGCTATAATCTCTTCGGGAAACCACCATTCAAGCAAATCGCTCTGCACGTCCGGATTTCAACATGATTCTGCAGAGTGCATCACGATTCACGGCACGATGTGGAGGTTGGTCCTCATTTCCTGGCACTTCATGCAGTTGACAGACTGCGAAGCCCATGTCTGTGGTTTCGCGGCGATTTCGCAATCGGCGCTGCATTTCTGGAACAAGTTCTCGCTTCAGAGGCGTGTGCAAGCGATTAAGTTGGAACTGGGGGACGGTTTATCCTGCGATATTGAAAAGAGTGATGTCCTGCGGCTGGCAGGAAAACCATCTCATGGCATCGTTTCTGATGGCCGAGGCAGCGTCGCATCCGCGTCGCGCTGCCCTTGGACGTCCGTTCATAAAAAGGTGTGCCCACAGCACTTCGTGCTCCCAGATACCACTTAGTCACGTGCCAGTCTTTGCATCTGCATGAGTGGAAGTCAGTAGGGCAATGACGAGACAATCAGGAAGTTTGAATGAACCCAGGTGTGAGCGGTTGCGAGGGACAGGCCTCATGGGTTTTCGTGGCCCCAGAATAGTGAGGACCTGTGACATCGTTCGCTTAAATACTAATGTAAATTTTGCTACCTGTCTTCCGGCGTTTAATGATTTCTGATCCCGCAACGCATTATATGTCCCGCGTTGCTTCGTTCCTACGGCGTCACAAACACTACTCGCTACTCCAACGGAATAAGTGGCCGAGACTGCGCAACGTTTTACGGGAGCACATAGCTGTTTCGTCGATGCGCGCGCACGGCCAGGACTTGCGGCTAACAACAGTCGCCTGCTGGCTCTAGGGGTAGCTCGGTGTTCTGATAGGTTACTTAGCAGAACGGCGCGTCATTCGCTCAAAGAATGCTGCACTTCAAACAGGTGGATGACGTCTGGGCAAAATTTTTACTATCGCTTACCACTCCATTTCTCTTTGGCCAATTTCAATGCTCCCACGTGCATAATTAATTTTCACTAGGTCCTTATTTTTGGCCGCCTGACGATTACTTTAAGGAGAGGTTCTGTGCAGAATACACATTGGACTGTTTTCAGGAATCGTTTCTGAATGGATATTTAGACAAGGACTCAGGAAGCTCGAGGTGTGGAATTTTCTTCTGACTCGCCACAGAATTCTGAAGAGGATCAATTCTGTTTTGCGCTAAGGTCTCACATGAAGGAAATGTGGGTGTTTGCTAGTCTACGTCTTCGGAGACCACTCCTGCTTCGATTTTAGGACGGTCCTAGTATTCTCGACGCAATATTCTTGGCTTAGCCCATCAATCACGATGACAAGATGCAACGCTGGACTGCTCGAAAATTTTTGAATTAAAAGACAGGGATGGCGGAGTTATGGGACAATCTTTACTGAGGCGAGACAGTGTACACATGGCCCAGCAGGTAGTAACAGATTGCCAGCCATTTTAGGCTGTCAGCCCCGACGCGGAGTGCATGCTTACGTCTGGGCTTTGTGCAACTGCAACCCATCGATGAGGGCAAAAATATCGATCGACGTCGGCGAGCCGAGAGTTGAGTCGCACGCGCACTAGCAGTGTTTGACGGGTGTGCTAAGCGGACCAAATGTGACACGGATAAGCGGTCACGCTGACGACCGCCAGGGCGGACTGCCACAGTACCCTCTACCTAGACCAAAGGTGGTGTGGATGAGCGACCGTGTCGAGGACCACGAGAGCGGACTTCTACACCACCCTAGCGACTCAGGGAATCTTAGAGTTTCTGTGACTCCGCGGAAAATCCCAGTCGTCATCCCTAGGCCTATCTGCCCGCAAACATTTGAAGACCCAATGGGTGCTTTTCGGAAGCGCGAATATAGACTAGGGAAAAGATAGTCAGCAATATTTAATCGGCCTGTTCATGATGGAAAAGGAGTTGTTCAGAAATCTGACTATGAGGTGGCCTTTACATGTTCGAGGAAGGACAAATATTCTAGGAGAAACCCAAGCTTGGGATCCGGACAAATCTCCCGTAGTCCGGATAGAATGGCCATTTCTCCTGCCTTGCCGCCCTCCTCGATCCGACGCTTGCGAAGATAGGCCCGAGCCTGATCCACCTTTTTCACACCCAGGTTGTCTATGCACTTCCTACAGATCGACAAAAAGGAAAGTGAAGTGGCGACTTCTGCAAGCATGCCATGATTTGTGTACGAATATGCGCACCAGTTATGTTTAACCATATCTTCCCAAACTGAATAGCCAGTAAATTAACGATTTTGGGAGCACTGAAAGGGGATTGGGACAAAAGTGTTTGGGGACTTTTCTCCACCAGCCCTATTTCCCCTAACTGTACCCTGTTTCTGCAACCGTAGTGAAAAAGTCGTGTGATACAGTCATTGATAGGTCAGGCATGTTAATTTCAGAATATCACCTACACCAAAAGCAGACCGCTCGGGGGAGCGGTTCCTGCTGAAGGGCAGTCTGCTGTGAACAGTCTTTTCTCTGTTTTATACGTTCGCCTATCTCCAATAACACATCAGGGATGAGGAACAGTTTGCTGCATTTAGTTTCCACTATGACTAGAACGCCTTCATCAGTTGGACTCCTGTCGCTACGGAAACACCTGCATTGGCTCTAGATCGGAACGCGTGGGGTCCAACAGAACACTTATTCTGTTCCGCCGGGAACACAGGGCGTCCTTGGAGAGTGGAGACTGTCTGTTAAGCTAAATGATTGTCATCCGATGTGTCTATGGAAGGTTGACTGCGAAGTTAGAGAACTTAACTCTTGTGCATAAACTGTCGCGGAACAGAAACGGAAGTGGGGAGAGGACGGGCACAATTGAGATTAGGAAAACTGAATACCTCGAAAAATACCTCAGCGTTCTATGGTGACACTGCCAAATGGTATGCGTGGACGGCCATTGAATAAGTTATCGTTGCCGTCGTCGTGCAGTGTAGACCACTGTTCTAGGGTCGTGTTGAAGATAGGGGAATCCAGATTTACGGAAACCCTTAAATCTCCACCATACGCAACTTTTTCCCTCGGAATCTTGACGCATACTAAAACGCCCGCAGACCTCTGCCAGTAAACGGATGGTTAGTGTGCGAATGGCACTCTTCTCATCTCCTTGAGTCGGGAGGACGTTCCTTAACAATGTAAACGTTGACGTTGCTGTTGGTCTACGGGGTGCCATAACTAAGTCACAGGAGCATTAAGGGGCAAGGTATCGATAAATTTCGCCACATATACCATGGCGGTATCTCAGACAACGAGATGACGTCGCAGTCGCTCTGAAAAGTGCTGGAAACTAACTTATGCTCTGGTAGCCGTTGTAAGCGAGGATGGTAAGTATTCGTTTTCGCCGTGCTATTTTCGATGTCAAAGTTGGCCATGTCTGGCTTATTCGCTGTCCGCCAGTCCTGTCCAACCCTACAGCTGGGAGCACCTAAGCCTCGAATCCGCGTTATTTTGGTTATTAGGCGTTTGTAAATCCAGCGATCTAACCATTGAGCAAAGGGCCCATTGTCCTGTCGGTTGAGGTCGGGTATATTAAGTATGGTTGATGGCAGCCACCTATCGCGTTACCGGACATTCCTCCCGTGGTGCCTTAGGTCTCAATATTGAGTGCCGTCAACAGCCGCAAAGTGATTAGTAAGATAGCTAGATAGTGATAATTAGAGCGTCGAACTTATAACAAGTAGAAAACAAGTCCGAGCCTCAGGATCTGCAAACCCGGGATTGGGTATGACTGGCTGATCACGGGTAATACGTCAGAAATGGCTACTCCAGTCTTCATGGTCCTTTTCGGTCTAGTCGTTCAGCCTACACTACCAGTTGCTGAGCGGCTGCTTGCGGGGCTCTAGATCGAGCCCAGATTGACAACGGAACAAGGATTTTCCGAAACGCGATCGCTGAGCGCTCTCTATCATAGTTCATATATAGGCAGAATAGCGTTACCGACGAAATTTATAGACATACTTATGTGGAAGGAGAAGGCAAAGAGATCTCTGGCAAGGATGGTGTATTCATCTGTCGTTTCACCTTCATACTTGAGCACATCATGGGAGATAGAAAAAACGTGGAAATACATTACTTAAGTAGGCCTTTCTTATCCACTACTAATAGGTCCCTCGTCCTCTCTTCTCATTGGCCTTCCTTTCCAGACACTCTTCCTACGCATCAACAAACTACAGCGCAGGGGCTGAAAAGCTGCGAGAGCGTAAATCCCTATGGCGTCTCTTTCTCTGCAATGGGTACCCACGTACTTTCCTAAACAAATGCCTGTATCAAAGGCACACGAAGACCGACGGTGAACAAAAACCTGAAATCTTCCGTGATTTACCCTACCTGAGTGACGTTTCCGAAGCCACTGAACGCATGCTCAGACAATTCAACGTGGGTCTTGGATACAGGCCAGAGGTCACAATCCGCTGCTTGATCATGTAGCCCAAGGGGCAGCTATCACCTTAGGACACGTCAGGAATTGTTTACCGCGTCAATTGTCTAGACTGTCCGGTCAACTACCGTGGCATGACTGACAAACGATTAAGGTCGCACATGCATGAGCATTCTCTAGCTGTAAAGCGAAAAGATGCGCGATCGCATGTTACTATGCATGGCCTCGAAAATAGTCATTAATTAGGTTTTGGCAAGGCAGAAGTAATCAGCTGAGCTGAAAGCAAAGTGGCGAGAGAGATAATCGAAGCCTGGCAATCCAACAACAACTACATCAACCGTAGGATCGACCTACCGGCGTCATACGAGGCCTTCAGACACCACTTAGGCAGGAAAGGAGGGCCAGTGAGAAGAGAGAACGATGGACCTATCAGTAGTGAGTAAGAAAGACCTGCATAAGCCATCCATTTTCATTTTTGTCCATCTCTGATGATACGCTCAAGTGTGAGTGTGAAACGTCAGCTGAGTAAACCATCCTCCCCAGAGATCTCTTTACCTTCTCCTTCCATCTCAACACCTGGGGTCAGCATTTTCGCCTGTATCCATATATATACGTATATGTCCATTCTGGAATGGGCAAACACCGATTCATTGGCTTCCCGAAACGGACAAGCTCCGTATGGGCGATGAGGGCCACGAACAGGGAACCACCTACCGAGCCGAAGTCGTCCATGCTAATAAGAGCAGAGGGGAGACGACAGAGGTTTGGGGTAGATTGATCCTGAACTGTTTCTGGCTTGTTTGCCTTCATTCAACCAATCATAACCCTGATCAAAAACTGAGACCGGAAACACAAACATGCGTTTGCACACGTGGCGCAGCTGGTCCACCACTGCGGTCTACCAGATGGGTCATTAACACAACGGAGGTAGTATGCATTCCGAGACGATATACTGAAAGGAGAAGGCTCATCGGAAAACGGAGTTGTACTCGTGAATTTTCAAGCTGGTTTCACCAACTCATCGTCAGGCGAAATGAATAGTGAGACGTGAGATAATCGCACTAGAGCGCTTGGGAACATCGAGGTTACATCGACAGAACAGACGTCCATGTGAGGGGGTTAATAGCGTGTTAAGTTAGGTGCCGGAAGTTAGGGGGTGTTGAGGGTACTGGTTATGCTTCACTGTGTCGGGGAGGTGTAAAATCCTCAATATTCACCGTCTTGTCTCACCGTCTTTTGAGCAGCTTGCTGGAAGTTTCGAGTGTAAGGTTTTGCGGGATCGATTTGAAGAGAAGGGTGATGTCGAATGATAGCACTGCGCCATCTTCGCCGAGTCGCATTCCTTTGGGCCGTTACAGGCGTTCGTGGCCTAGTCCAAGGTGAAGGAGACGGCTGAGACCATGGTGGACACGCACGCTGCCGCATCGCAACCCCGGTCCTACGAAGACGCGGTCACATCATCCACCAATCCGACAGACGAGAAAACAGACAGTCGTAGGAGTGTAAACAAGACTGCCAGACAGCTAGTGTCAGTGCAGATACTGACGACGGCTGCCAGCGTTCGGACGCCGACCCTGACGAGAGGCACATAGACTAAGGACACCCCGTCACACTACTTCCCATCCCCCGCCATCCACACTCCCTGTGCGCATGCGGACGATGGCCACCAAGGTCAAAACACCGTCCTCCTATCCGGCGGCATGATGATTGAGAAAATCCTACCCGCCTCTTTCTCCCTGCCGCTCTCATTGCGAAGGTAGAGCAACCCCAAAATGTGTAAAAGTACTTTGGGGCACTGTACCACACTCCCCTTCAACGACGGAATTTGTCTGCTTTTGAAACACCAGGATAATGCATGGCTGTTGCTTACAGTAGGGGTGTTAACTCATGAAATGCGTTTTCGTTTCAAAAAGACTACTTAAGTAGGGTTGTAAAGTTAATCATAATGCAGAATAATTCTATAATAATTCAGTCACCTCGAGATGCCGGTTTTCGAACGAACTTCTTTCCGGCCGCATACATAAACCAAACTCTGCAAAAATAATTGCTTAAGTAGCATGAATTTTTCTTAGTGATTTTCGATGCCGTTGAAAATTCAATTTTATTCCCTAGGAAACATGCACAAAAATATTCTTCCATTCATTTGGCAGAAAATTAAGTCTCCTTCAATTTTTTTACTTGAAGGAGGGGTATAATTCGGTGTTAAAAAGTTTCTAATTGTGAGATTTTTTAATACCGTGAAGTGCCCGTTCATAAAACATCGTGTCTGCACTTGCTAATGTGGCCTGTACAGTTTACAACATGGCTGAAATCCACTGCTAAATTTCATGAACCCTACATGGTCTCCTCTTAATTTTAAGGAGAAATATATGGCTTTCTGCACACGGAAAATATACGAATTGTTCTTTGGAAACCTTGAATACAAGTGTAACGGCAGGTTGGGTTCAAAATTATTTAGGAATTTGAAAAGGCCTTTGAAAACCGAATTTTACCCTTCTCTCGAGCATAAAATTCGAAGAAGACGTAATTTTCTACCAAATAAGTAGAAGAATGAATATTTTTATGCATGTTTTCCATGAAATACAATCGAATTTCCGAGGACATGGAAAATCAGTAATAAAAAGGCATGCTACTTAAGTAGTCATTTTTGCAGAGTTTGGTTTTTGTATGCGGCCAGAGAGCAGTTCGTTTAAAAGCCGGCATCTCGAGGTAAGTGAATTACTATAGAATTATTCTGCATAATGATTAACTTCACAACCCTACTTAAGTAATCTTTTCGAAACGAAAACGCATTTCAGAATTTCGGTTAACATTTCGTGAGTTAACACACCTACTGTACTTTCTTTGGGCAGATCTCTGAATTTGCAGTCATCTACCTCTGAAACGATACATTCGACATGTATTTTCCCCACACGTGCGTTCAGCCAACGTTTGGCCATCCATCCCGAAAATGATGCATTTCAAAGAAGGCTATTATTATTATTTATTCGGCTGGCTGCAGCGCACGCCACAAACCCAAAGAAAAAGAAAGCGTGGCAGCTTTATACGGCGATATAATGGGTCTTTACTGCCCTGGAGATGATTCAGAGTTTAATCATGCTGACGTTTGGTCATACGGGCATGATTGAGTACTTAAAGGATTCAGGGACTAGCAGGAATCACGAAATTTAGAGGAGTGCGCTTCAAAATAGAGTGACAGTGTTAGGAGTTGGTTCTGTTGGTACCGTTATTGTAGGCATTGTGAACACTATTCAACAATGACGTTGAGGTCGTTTTAGGGGTTGCTGCGTTCGGGGGAAACACTGGGGTCTGGGGGTTGACTTTGGTCCCATCTCCAAGCTTACTATCGCAAAACATGGCCAATGACTTGTGTGAATAGCCAGAGGACGTTTAATTGATGTTGGTGCCGTAACAAACTAAAAAAGCACTCAGAAACGTAAAAACATTACCTTTGTAGCTGTGCTATAGACTGCTCGCAGGTAGGAGTTGTCTCTGCTGGTTCGCTCTCTTGGTCCACGGGCTCCGCCTCGTCTGAAAAAGTCCAAGGAGATCAAAGGTTTTTGGAAACAGTAAAATATACTCAGAGGTAGATTAAAGAGTTTTCATGTGTTGCAACTGTTGACCGAGTGGAGCACGACTGAACGCGAATCCATAACCGTTTCAGTCATTATGGGTCCGCCTCCTTTGTTGCTTGTTTGGTGGTTTTGTGGACTAACAAGATGGCCGTTTTCTTGTAATCTCCAACGTCAAACATCGAAAGTAGCAGGAACTTAATGTGGTCGGTGTGCGACGTTCAAGTTAATGTCCCCAGAATAGCGTTCCTAGACCACTCTATGTGATTAACCACACCTATTTCCTGAGATTAATTGAGTACAGTTCTCTGACTTAGCACAGGTAACCGAGTAAATTTTGATCAGTGTCAATTAAGGCACCAGCGCATGAGGGGTCTGCTTAAGTCAGGGGCAACTATCCATGTCACGATCTCTCACTACAGCCCAGTTAACGCACGTCTAAACCGTTAGGATGTCCCAAGTATCATAACCTTACTATCAAGACTTCCAGACATTATGTCTGCCTATATGAGGTCTAGCACGTGTCGGCGGATTGATCATGTGTTTAGCGCACAAGGACGGAGGAGGAGAAATGCCCAATCTCCGGTCATCACATTGGAATCCCACCTTCGGAACAAGCTAAAGGCTGGATTTCTAGTGAACCTACTCCGGCCGCCTGTTGCGAGGCTGCGTCTCTCGTGAGTACTCACACATGCGCACCAGTGACAGTCTGATTCTCAGCCAATCACGGCTGTTCAAACTGCCCAATCATCTTCAAGGCCGACCCAAGAGTGCTCTAGCTGAAGGCGCCATGACACACTCCCCACTGGCATTTGGGACACGGCTCTCACGGCGCCGATGTTCTCTTGTCCGGCTGCCAACCATTTCCAATCGGTTCTCCAATTTTTCTATACAGAATACAGCATCCTCCCAACTGGCGCCTAACGCCTCTTTCCATTCGTGATCGGGTCTGAAAGTCGTAACGGTTACGTCCTGTCGATAGCTTAAGCTGATGCAACAGATCCGACCGATACTGTTCAGGTCTTATTCCACATTTAATATACTACTACGCCGCCGCCGCCGCCGCCTCCTCCTCCTCCTCCCCTCCCCTCCCCCCAATGAACGTAATTTAGGTTCTATTCGAACATCGCGGACAGACTGTTGGCTGGAGCAAATCAAACCTTCTTGCAAGCCCGGCGGCAAACACGGTGAAAATGCGATCAAAGAATAGCCACTCCAGTCTCATGGGCTCTACTTTTCCAGCATGTGCAAGGGGACTACAGGGCCTGCTTTGCTCAAAAGCTTCCGACTCACCGATTAGTGATGTATCCTGTAACCTCGTCAGGTCGAGTTTCAGGGAGACGAGTTCCTTCTCGGCTGCCGACAGCGCATGACCAGGCCTCTTCTTCTGACCTTCTACGGTACCAACAGAGTTGTATTCGCCATCACCACCATCATCATCCTCCTCCTCCTCCTCATCTTCGTCTTCCTTCTCCGTCTCGCTGTTGCCACTTTCGGTGGTCCGCTTCTGCTTGCTCCAGCTTTCTATTTCTGGCAGACGCCTTTCCATGCGTGAGATGGGCATATCATTGAACATGATACTTGCGCCCGCGGCTTCATAACAAAAGACAAACAGTGAAAGGGGAACAAATCATTGAGAGCCCTGCACATAAGTCCATTACTGGAGGGCATATTTGCCCAGCGGTGATGGCTGAGCACGTCAAAATCTCGTCCGTGAATTGATAGAATGTCGTATGCGCGTAAAAATGTGTTTGTCGCGGCGACCACCGGTCAATGGTATGAACTTTTTTTGAAAAATATGTCTAACTCCGAGCGTTCAACTGTGCGCTGATAATCCTCCATGTATTTACCGGATGCCGTTCTTTAGTATCAGTAGGCAGGAATAAAAGTAAAAGTAGGGAGTACGAATCGGAAGTAAAAATCCGAATTAAGGTATATAAAGGTCGTATTACATGGGACGCAATACTGTCAGAGCGTATATTAACTCGCATCCGTGCTGATGCCCCTTTCTTATTTGTCAGGTAGTAAAAATATGGTTTTCTATCAATCGCTCTTCCGTTAATATTTCTATAAATGGTGCTACAACACTTGACCAGAAATCATATCCCGCCATGGACGAATGGATAAAGGAGTTCAGTCATTAAGGCTCTGGAGTGTGCCACAGTGTTTGTGAGCATGATGTGTAGGCATGCACGCCTTGTAAGGTCGAATTGCGTTCGAAGGCCAGATTTGCTTCGTACGTAAGCAGAAGTGCATGGGGAAGGGACTTGCTAGACTCCTTAGTTTTTCTTACGACTAGAAACAGATTTTGTTGGAGCAACCCGTTAAACAACAAGAATTCAGATGTGGAGAGTCGAGAGGAGGATATAACGATTATTCGCCCAGCCGGCAGGTAGGCCGTTCATAACTCGGAGTTAGAGCAGTTGATGCCTCTCCTGGACATACGTTCTCGGATTCCATGAGGTCTCCTCTCTCACAACCAGCTCCGACTTAAAAGTGCCAGCTATCCTACCGCCATAACAAAAGAATTGTACGTAGATAAAGTGGCCAAGTGGAGTGTATTTCTTTCTGCCCTGCACAGACCTAAGGAGGAAAACAATTTTATTTGTGGAATTATTTTGACCTCCGTGGGTCTCGGTTATACTTATCACAAGGGGTTTATTCAATGCCGCATCTGTGTTCGAACTGCAGCCACAAATACTGCAACCTGCCTAAGGAGAAAACACTCGAAAATGTTTAAGCTCTTTATGATTTTCAGTTTCATAGGTGGTATAGCAGATTTCAAATAATTCACTTTGACCCAACTATGAAAAACCCGGTGCCTCGGTGGGATTCGAACCCACAACAGCAAGGAGAGCCTTTGGAATCTGCCATAACATCTATGAGTTACGTGAGCCTGGCAGTCATCTGGTGGATTCTAGGTGAATTACTCAGGAGATCCTGCTTGGGCAGTCAGCGTACTGTATCAGATATGATGGTACCAGACGTTGCAGTAGGTTGGGCGGGTAAACTTGACCCAAGTGTGATTAAACTCGCGTCGCCTCGTAGCTCAAATGGTTAGAGCGTCGGCTGTACTAAAGCTTCCCCTTACTGTCGTGGATCGGAATCCCACCGAGGCACCTAGTTTTGCACAGTTGGGTCAAAGTGAATTATTTTCAGTTCCATAACTTCCGTCAACATTCATTGCCTGATGTGTTTCGCCCGGAGCATTGGACATTAACGTACGGTCTTGGAAGGTAAGTTGCCCGAACTTCGCTTCATAGACACCATACTGAACTTCCGCGTCCTCCATCCTCTCCGTAGCACTTGGTTCAGCATTAAATTCCAACAACGCTTCCTTTTCGAGGATTCTTCGAGTTAGAAAAGCCTTTATGGCTTCCTTCTTCGCAGCTCTGCGTTCAGCTGAGGATACTCGCCCTCTTGGATGTGGTGGGGCGCTCTTTTCTGGTGGCATCTTATCCTCTTCGCCAGAAGCCTCTTCTAAAATGGGAAAATTTGAACATTTTTCAATGATACCAACAAAGTGACAGAAATTAGAAAATTCGGTCATCTGTCATCTCGCAATAATTAAATTAATAATACTTCACTACTGATACTGTTGGTAGTACCACTTCTACTATAATTTCAGGCCTAGCTGTTGCCATCACCGCATGTTTGAGTATCGCAAGCGACTGCATTCAATTCAGTCCTGAAGGAAATGCAGCCAGGACTCGTGTGTGAGTTTGTTTTTAGAAAAACGTGCTTGCACAACACTTGGTACACTGTCACCACGTTCATTCTCTTTTACACACATGCTCTCTCTTTCCTCCCATATGTACATTTGCTTGCCCGGGCTTGTAAACAATCAGTGATGGGATTGGGTGCATTGACTGCGCGGGTTACTGTCTGACGCGAGCCACGGCATGTAACCGTACGACAGTAACCGAGGTCTCACGCAGATCCAATGCAACCTGTTCCATTTTCTGGGTCCTTATGGGCAACTTTTTTATTTGTTGATCGTTTATCACTATACAACCGCATGCAAGGAGACTGGATCGGATTTTCAGGGCAAGGAGTAGCGCCTGACGCCTCGGACGCTGTAGGTGAGCTGCGTACACTGCGGCACCTCTCGCGCTACCAGGCCGTGCCAACTCCTGTTGGTCCTCACAGTTTTTTTAGGTTACAGAATCCATTCTATCAGCTTTAAACCCCCTTTGAAACCGTTTTGTATGGCAGTCTTGGTTATTTGCAGGCAAGTCCCTTTTACTGCACACCGAACCGCGCATAGCCATCAGTAACTTGGTAAATGACTTCGAAAAGATATGAATGTGCCCTTAGGGGGTACGGTGGACAATTCAAAGCGTTTTTAAAAGAAGAACAACCTAAAGTCGAACCCGGCAGACGAATAGTCCGTAGATGCTGCTCATCATGATCCTTACATACGGGAAGTCTGCAGGACTTTACTCCAGGCGTCTGTTGCTACACCACCCCTCTCCCGTAATTGCACGCGCGTACCAGTGGCAGTCTGGTTTTCGACCAATCACAGTTATGCAAGTCGGCCAATCACAGTTATGCAAATCAGCCAATCAACTTAACGGTCGACGCTGATACCTAGCTCAAGACACTGACGTCTGCCCCTGAGGCATGATGCTCTCTACACCGGCGACGGGAGAACCCATCTGTGTAAAGAATGTTAATAAATCTGATTGTTGAGTAGCATCGACTTTGCCTTCCATACCGAATGTATATCGAACAGAAAACTAACGGATGGAAGAACCAACCATCTTCATCGGCGAACAGGCAGTCCTCCTCAAATATGTCTTCATCAAATGCTGAACTGCGGCCATAGTTCTTGACCAGCGCGTACTCCAACTGTCTGATGGATGGTTCCGGCTGAGGTTGAGTAATCCGCCTGATTTCTTCAAAGAACTTGACTTCTGGCCTCCGAAGGCTGGGGAGGAGGTAGAACTCGGGAGGAACATCGACCTCGACAGGCAAAAGCACAAGAAAATGAGGTCGACTAAACATCAGCTAGGACGCAATAAATCTGTAATGAGTCTAGATTGGGAAGAAAATAGCTTGACTCCCCAAACAGGTGTAAAGTGTGCCAGTTCTTTTACATGGGGGGGGGAGATATCTGACATATGTGGGAAGATTCTGCAACGTAAACTCCTCCCCAGAACCGGGTGGACGAGAAAGGAACGAGGAGCGGTGAAAACGATCCATTGATATAGGCACTTGTGAAAGAATGCCCAGAAACACGGAATTATTCAAGCTCATGGGCTAATCGGTGATTTCCTTCTCACAACTAATTTCTGAAGAGCCAACCAAACAAGCAAAAGACACGCAAGCCTGTCGATTTTGGTTTTGCTACCCTAGAGAAAGCGTTTAACGGAGAGGGGAGTGCTGGTTTAGTAAAACTGCTGTTGGGCATAAGCACAGTAGCTCGGATGTGGTTAGAATTTTGGGGAACTGGCAGTGTGAGCCTATTTTATCCTATCAGCACGCACGAAAACCGTCACTGAAACACTGCCCATCACTCCTGAGCCAATCCCGTGATAGAGTTTGCTGGCATCGTTGGTGACGAGCAATGCATCGAATGTGGGAATATTTGTTTGCGACACATGCTACATTGTGGCCCGCTGCAGGTTGACCACTGTACTCATTCTCATCTCTAGCCATCTTCGTCTGGGCTCACAGAAGTGGAGAATGAGGTCGTTTCGGCGTTTAGCATGTTTACTATAAATCATCAACTCCCGTTTTAAATTATGACAGCGCCACGAAGTTGTAATTTCGAGGGTTGCCGACTGATTAGATTACTTGGTCCCACTCACTACAGCAAATGATACCCAACGTGGCCAGTTTATCATTTCTCTTCGATGCGATATTCAAGACCCTCTATTTGGGGTTTGGATTTAAGGCCGTTTTGCTCACGCCCATCTCTAGTCACCTAAACTTTATGCGGCCGGCAGAATACGGTTGGCGTAGGAAAGTGGGCAGGGCCAAAATGAAATATATGTAGAACGATTGTCCTTCAATTTAAACAAATGCCCACTCAGTTTAACACTGTGTTTCCTTCGGACGGTAGTGAAAATCACTTCTTGCGTTTGTTGTACACCGAAGTGTGCAGAAACTGAAGTTTTGTTCGCGAAAGGAAGCGGTTTGTAGAAGAAAAAAGTTTATGGACCAGCGGCCTCTCTGTTGCAATTTGTTCATCTAGAACAGCAAAAGTCTAGGTCGGATCTTATTTCGTAGCCGAAACAGCAGTAGACAAGCACCAGCCCAATCTCGAACCGTAACCCCAACCCCTTACCACTAACCTTACTCCCTAACCCCAACTCCCAACCCCGACCCCTAACCACTAACAGGTATGGCTATGAAATAGGATCTAGCCAAAGTATAATATCAAGTGGATGTCTCAACGAGTAAGTATTGGTCTTATCACACATAACTTCAAGTCTATTGACCATGCAAACAAGAAACCATCGCAGCTGCGCCAGGCAGCAGCACACGATCGGCGAAACACGCGTGTCTGGTCTTTTAGCTAATACCTGTGTTGTAAGTACGGCAAAATGATTACACAATCATATACTACTGGCTGCCTGTTGGCGGTTTGTGAACATTACGCGGTTATTCCGCAGTAGCTGATGGATTTCAACTCAAATATTCATATCAAAATTCGGACCGTGCCTGAAAAGGTCTTTTTCGAAAGATTTGCTCCAAGTTCGCGCATCAGTTTCCTCGGAAATTAAACAAGGCAAGCAAGAAACCCACAAGCCATTCAAATAAACCAGGTGAATTTTTGTTTTTTGATTTCAACACAAACCTCCCCGAGTGTTAACCATCGCTAATGCAAGAATAAAAGGCCCAAGCTTTGTGGCAGTAGAAGCGGCTGCTCAGGGTTTCCCGAGACTACTGAAGTCTAAGTATTAAAAACTAGATGAATAAAAGTCGAATGGATGATTATAAATATGCAAGTCACATTAAAAGTAATACCGCAAAGGAACTGTTGTTAATCCCATAGGTATCTCTGGCGTTAGTCTGATCACTTCAAAGGTTTATATTGCAGAGGGGACTTGCTTAAAATGGGGTCAGCTGTAAAGGCAGTTATAATCTTGAGTTATTTACGGACACACGGCTACACTCGAGGAACGTTTTATCATTAATGGTTTCATCAACAATTTCAAGCTGTTGTCGGCGGGCCTTGTATCTCATGTGGTTAGAGCGTTGGCCGTACTAAAGCCTTCCCCTTACAACGTAGGTTTTAATCTCACCGGGTAGCCGAGTTTTTCACAGTTGGGTCAATATGAATTATTCAAAATCTGTCAAAACATCTATGCTGACGGTTTCCTTAGAGAGGTTCTCCCATTTCACGAAGAGAAGCCCTCAAGAAGAGCAAAATGTAAATAAATGAAAGGCCATGAAAAGCGTAATAAAACGTTTTGTTTTCTCAAAAACATTGCCACCTTAGATTTAGAAAGAGTCCTCCCTGCCAGGTTATTAGGCGTAAAGCAGATCTATCCTGAGTCAAACTACGAACATCCGAGTCTTCTTTACTATTTCGTCATGTATTATTTATAATTTTTGTTCTCCTGCGATGACCATATTATACTCATTTTAGTGTATTTTTGAGGCACCTTAATTCGCTGTCGTGTAGTGTACCCTAAAAGCTCGAGGCAGAAGATTGTATGAAGTCATCAAAATACCCACAAGTAACAGCTGTCCCCATGCTGCATGATGCTTGGAATATTAGACGGAAAATTAGCACGATCTAGGTCGGTTCACATCCGGCACTCTGTTTCCGACCTTGCAGTTCAAGGGGTCATAGTAGGCCAATGATCTTCAAAAGCACAGATAATCATTACTATATAACTACCTTTGTGTAAAGCTCTTAGATTTCTGCAACCCTTTTTGAAAAGCAGGAATAAAAAGCCTCCGAGCGATTCTTTTTTGGGTCTTCTACAGGCAACGCCTTTGAAAATCCAAAAGAGACGTTCTGAGATTACAAAAACCCTAAAATGTAGTCGGTCTTGTTGTTAATTTTTTTGGAACGGTAGTAGAGGTAGCCATTCCCCCTCTCATTCTTTCCATCAATTTCCTTTTTCACATTCCTTCCCAGTCTTATTTTGCCCCAGATTCAGCCGTTCAACTTTTTTGTTATCTTGTCCTTGAACCACTTTTATTTCTTTTTTTCATAGGTCTCTTGTGTCTTTAATTCCAACTTTTAATCTTTATTACTTCTGCCCTGCTTCTTGTCTGCTTGCTCTAGTGGTTTATCTGTTGTCTTGTTAATACCCTCTCACCACATCCTTTATTTTCCTTCTCGTCCACTCCACCCTCCTCTACCCAAACATCCCAATCCCTGTAATTCTCAGCGTTATCGTGATTGCTACTAACGCCCACGGTCACACACTTTATATTAGCCGGGTCAGAGGGAGATGTTCATTCAGACAAGAGTCTGCAACCCTGTACCACTCGCACGTACCTACACGCGAGTACCAGTGGCAGGCTGGCCCTCAGCCAATCACAGTTATCCAAATCAATCAAGCAACTTCAAGGCGGATTTTAGACATGCCCCACTCAAAGCGCGCTGATATCTGCCTCACTGGTACTCGACCGCTTGCATTTTTGGCACCTGGCGTGCACCCTCGTCCGGCTGCCAACTTGCTCCAACCTCATCTCCATTCAGCCTGCTCTCTGTACTGGCATACAACTCCTAATTTCATTCCTGGTCGCGCTTAAAGGACGTAGTACGTAGAATCTGCCTGCGACTAAAGCTACAGGGATAAGTCTGTTGTCTCAAATTGCTGTCCTGTTCATACTGGGGGAATTTTTCTTTTGAGACTTACATGCTCTTTATCTAGTTCAGCGATCTTCTCCTTCTCCTCCTCCTTCTCCTCTCCCTTTGCGCCGTCAGCGATTTGTCTAGGGAAAAGAAAGAGCCAATGTTTCGAAAATGATTGAAGTAAGCAGCTGCACCTGCTGCTCCACTTTTACCCCCCCCCCCCAGAACTTCTCACCTCTGATTGTCCACTACTGGACTGCCCTCGTCCGTTGCCCTTTCGGCCGAAGCGGACTGCTTAATCAGCGCGGTTTCTGCCCGCTTCATTTCGCTTTCAGAATGCTGTGTGAGTAAGGCAGGCAGAGGACCTACCGGGAAATCGCCTCGGCAACTGCTTTTGGATTTTGTACCATAGACTCAAGACGATTGAGCAGAATCTGGTAAAAGCAGCAAAGAATAAAACAGTCACAGGTCGGTAGGGCTGCCTGGGGACAGGTGAGGAAAATAGGAACGAATAAGCCGCAAGGAGTACGTACAGGGGACTTTGACTATTTAGCACACCATGGGGTTGGCGGCAAAAATCCCGAAAGAGGATGCGGGGAATATCTTCCACCCCCCTAACATCTACAGTTCAACCATCGCAAACGATGATACCTACTGTTTGTCCCACGGCATAGTGGTTGTAGAGATAGCGACTTACGTGCGAATTCGTCCATAGTGTTAGCAGGCTTGCGCCGCATCTACCGTACTCCCTCCCGCATCACCTACTCTGTCTCGTGTCAAGACAAGAAGAGCGGGAGCGTGATCACGCGTAGTGGCTCATAAAGATGGACGACCTGTCTGCGCGTGCCGCGCACGCCCGCGTACAGGAACAAGGGTTGTCGGTTGGAATGTCCAGTGGACGGCAGTGTCAAACGGATTTGCTGTTCCCCACTTGCAGATGATCGCTCTGGTACCTTCTTACAAGCTCTGCTGACTTGCTTGGTCTATTGCAGACCAAATTTTTGAACAGTATTCTTTACAACTCACAAATTTTGTAAGTATACGAAGAAGTCGTCATTGGTGGATATGGTTCACGATCTCACCGAACATGCGTATTTGAATACATGAGAAGACCAGGTATAAATTTTAAAAATAAACAATCTATGGGTGCACCTCAAGTATCAGAATTATATTCTCAGGCCGAAACATAGGTGAGTTCGGAAGCAATCTGCTAATCTTTTTACTATGCATCATTGGCCAACGTCAAACGCGGTTTACTGGTGAAATCCGAAGAAGTAATTTGAAGGAATGTAAACTGGGGAATTTGTATTTATTGCCCGAGATCGCAAGCATTTAAATCCACTTTTCGATGTTCCATTTGTAAATCATAACTGCACTCTCCAGCTGTCAAGGATTTACTGACAGCTGTACTCTCTATAAGAATGTCACCCGTCTAAAATTAGAGATGTTTTTAGCAAACGAACGAACGAAAAGACTAAAATCCTACCTCAGTTTGGCCTTTGATGAATGGAAAACGCAAAAGCTGAGCAGCTGACGGTCGGTCGTGCGGATTCTTTGCGAAAATTCTTCGCAGGTCAGAAAAAGAGAGAAAAATACTGATTTGTGTCCGAGTTTTTTATATGTTTTCTGCACATTTTTCAATGAAAAAGATTTCCATTTACTTGTAATTCTAGTAGTGAAGAAAGATCCTGCAATTTTTTACTTTTTTATGGTTCGAGTACTGCTGAGGGTAAGTATTTCGCAGTCAACCTAGAATTCTTTAAGTTAGGCCAACATTAGATGTCTTAGTAAACCCAAACGGGTTTCCCTCGTTTCCGGACTTTGCCTTTCCATGTGTGACCTTCCGAAGTGGTAGCTCTGGAGATTTCAGCCAAGCCTCTTGCCCGGTAACGGAGACCGAATATCGCATGTTCAAAAACCTCCTCCACGTCCTAACAGACCGTGTTGGGTCGGGTTTAGAGTTGTGATCTTCTTCGATGTCCCCAGCAGCACTGAACTTGGGAAACCTGCCCAAACCACTTCGGTCTTCTTTCTTGGAGGAACTGTCGCTGTAAGTATGGACTTTTCCTTTTGTTACGGAATCGGTGTACTTAACTCGAAGGATCGTTCTCAAGTAGCCGTGATAAAACACTTCCAGTTTACGTTCAAAGCCAACACACGCACAAACTAGCACATACAATTGTATGGGAAGAATAACGGGACTAATTCCCCTTACATGAGGACCTTAATAACGATAGCGACATCTTCAAGACTCATATGCACTCCCCAGGTCTTGCAAAAACCCAGAGAAAAACATAAATTTCGAGATCAATGTTCTTACCCAATCCATTTGGTAAAGATTTCGCAGCAAAATGTTTGAAACAGTCCACTTTCCAGACTGTTAGTCATTGATCCGTTCTTTCCAGCACTCATAATGGCCAACCCATTCACCCCGATGCCATATTATGTACCTCGTTATAACTTAATGCTAGCAGGATAATATCATCAGCGTAGTCGAGGTCTGCAGACGGGTTATAAAACGTCGAATCATCGTGGACTCATTCCGAAGCCACAGACAGTGACGTAGTCAAAGAAAATGGACAACGGCACACAAAATTACAGCAGGCAAGGAAGAATACACAATCTTAGGAGAGACTGCTAAGCAGCAGATCTCGGCCGGTGATAGAACGATAGGAAGCCCTAATCATAGTGAATATTTTTATCAGCAAGCCATCCAGCTCCATTATTCGACGAGGGAAATTAAAGGCGAGCGATTTCGAACGCAGCATCCAAGCCAACAATGCAGACGGTCCCTACTTGTTGACTATTTCGATGGAGTTCAAGAATACGTGGTAATTCTAATTCTTGTGAGGTGTGTCCAGGTTCAGTTAGGGCTCATGACTTGGTTCGAGCAGGAATCCAAAACGTCTGGTCCCAGCGATCGTGCCTTCTTCAAGGAAGATAGTACGCAAACCTTTCTGAAGTTATTCAAATTTCGTCGCAGTTTTCATTTGTTTCTTTGTTCTTTAAAGTGATGCAATTCAGCTTAAGCGTGACACATTAGATTATAAATTTGACGATATTCGCGCCTATCTTAAAAACATGGCATTTTGCCAAATAATGCCAGTCCGGCTGACCTTCGGCCGCATTTTTCAGTCTACGAGTAAGCAAATAATGGTTCCCTTATACCTTCTTTCTTGATTTAGACTACACCGCTTAATGGATAGGAAAAGTGGCCAATAATCGAGACTTCCGTAAAGAACAAATTGATTGACACTCACTTGTCAAAGAGTTGTTGAAGCTGCTGAGGCCAGTCACCTGTTAGAAGTGGTGACGGGCCTTCTAGAATATTCCACATGAGGCCAATTACATTTGGCCCATCAAAAGCCCTGTTCGTCGTACACATTTCGTACATGATTATGCCCAGGGACCTGTTAAAGTCACCATAAAAAAATAAAGTTGATCAGTAAGTTATAGAATGTAAAAAATCAACCTAATTTTGCGCTATTTACTTGCCTCGCCTTACTACTGCAAACGTTTGTATAAACAGTGCTTAAACTTTAGGATGCAATTTGTATAAATATTTTACTCTTATCTGTCATCAAAGGCTATATTCTTATAGAGAAGCAAAATCCGGCGGACGTAAGCAGTGCAAAGTGGTTGTAGCCGTTATTTTCTCTCAACCATCGTCTTATACTGAAATCTGCTTTAAATAGGAGAAGTCGAACCCGGTGGACAAAAGCACAGCAAACCCAACAGGTCAACTTGAGGAGCTACAGCGTTGACTCACTACTACTGAAGAGGCGAGCTAAAGTACTTAGGGTCGAGTGTTCCGCTACAGTTCAAACGTCTGTTTTAAAAGGCGTCTGAATAAAAATTAGGGGCAGATTGTCAAGTAAGAAGACGATATTTGGGAAGTTCCGACAGGAACAAGAAATTATGTCATAAAGCAGCGTTTAATGCAAAAAAAGTGACACAGGTTTTTTCCAACAAAGTCACATCAAGCCTATGTGTAGTTGTGTACCGCCCGAATTACGTTTACCCCTCCAGAAGTCGCATGCTTAACACTTACATCTAAATCATACCGAACCATATTTAATTTGGCTTTAACAAAATGATAATGAGACCTAAGATATCAGAGCTCTCGAATTCGTCTTGCTCCGAATGTCATTGTGTCGGTAGATTGAGTTTATTGCTTGCGGGAAAAAACAAGGACGAACAAGTTTTAACTTCTTCTGATGACTTTATGTGGGTTTCAAGGTGTGCATATATTCATAACATAGTTGTCAGTAAGATGTGTATGCTCAAAAATATTTATGTTTACCAAATGTCCGATTTTTCGGTGTACTTCTGTTGTCGGAGCACTTCTGGGCTCGAATAATAAGGAGGGTTTGGGAGATGATCCTTCAGGGAAACGGTTTGTAATGCGCCTTCGAAAGTTCCGATTTTAATCATTTTATCTTTTATTAAGATGCACCTAGGTGGCAAATAAGAGTATTAAGTTGAGAGACATTTTCATCACTAAGTTAGTTTTATAAGGAATTTACTTTAGTTGGATGAATTATGCACGAGGTCAATTGAAATAACAACTTGATCCCCAGATTTTGACATCGGTGCCCGCATTTTGCCATAATGATGGCAAAGATGCAACTGTTTAAGATTTAAAAATAGTATAAACGCACGTCCGGACGTTATGCCTAACCTAATAATTTTACAATGTTAGGAATATAAAATGCAGGCGAAAAAGACTTATGGTAAAAAGTTTTTAGATGAGTCCTTATTATAAGTGCATCTCATTTTGGAAAAAAGAAACGTAAGACGGGGAATCTGAACGCCCTTGTTACATGCGACCTTGCGCTAGACCCCAGGTTTAAATTTATGGCATATACTCTGTCCTGGAATTTACGGCAAGACCACCTGTGGTACGGGAGGATGAATATTCTTTCATATAACTACAAAAAAGACGTTTCATCTGTACCTCGAGTCTAAGCTTCCGTGAAGGATACCCTGTTCGTGCATGTAGTTTATTCCCAGAAGTAATTGAATGATCCATTTTGTGGCCAGCGCCTTTTCTATTTTGGAACCTGCCTTCCTCATGTTGCTGATAAAGGTCGAAAGGTCGCCACCCTGAAAAACACGAACGCAATTTAATAAAACTGCTTATATATTATAACAAAACCTTTTGTGGCAAGCCGCGGAACTAGTGCATCCGACGGCTAAACAATGCCTTAAGCTCGACAAAATCCAAAAACCTCCCGCGTGAAAAATACCTCTTTGAGTGTGGTTTAGTATACTAAGATGAATTTAGCCTGTAACATGTTGTCACGTCTATGGTTTGTTAGCACTTTTCGTAACACAATAAGTAACAAAATGATGAAAATTTTAGATGGTTAGAGCCACTGAAGATAGATGTGAAAAATGCAGAATATTAAAATGATCAGTTTTATTATCGAGTATGGTTTTTACAGGCCGAAAGTAAGTGGATTCAAAAGCTGACATCGTGGGAAGTCCGAAGTATTCTATGGTTTTCCTCTATGATAATCAGCATTATAATCCCGCCGAAGTAATCCATCGTAATTGAAAACGCCTTCCAGAATTTCGGCTAGTACTTGATAAGATCGGTCAATTCACATTCTTTGATAATTACTTAAATAGAAATCGCAAAGTTCTTGAAGCCTAAACTATTAAGTATATATTCTTAGTAGTTTAGCCTTTAACGACTTAGTGATTTGTATTTAGGCAAATAAACCCGAGTTATTCCCAAAAATTCAAGTTTATTTATTTTTCTGAGGAAGCTTAAAACAGCGCTTGTGACCATAGTATGTTCATTGAAAATAAAAAACGACAGTTTGCATCAATCTGCCGAGAGAACCGCTACAACGTACGCACGCGCATACCAACGGGTAAAATTAAGCTTTTTGGGTAAGATTCACAATCGGAAATGGCTTAAAAACACTGCCGATTACGATTTGTTTTTGTTCGAGGACTTTAGGGAAGGTTAATGACACAGAAGATTATCTTCCATCCTGTGGAATTCTACTATGTATTGCTGAATCATCTGTAATTACTGTGGTATTCGCCATATACGTTTTCTGGCAATGTTGCATGTGCGACAAGAAGGCACGCCGAGGAAAGAATTTAATACATATTTTCTTGAACAAAATGTGACCTACATCGCAATAGTCGTATACAGTGAAGAGAGTTTCATTTTCGATGAAATAATTCAGCGGTTGGAGTACATGCGAATGAACGAGATGCGACAGTGCCTTTAGTCTATTTGTAGTGGACGCGATATGTTTGGGACTGGCATGTTTAATGCACTGAAGTTTGACTGTTCGTAGTCTGTATAAAAAACCTGAGTTAGTCAAAAATATGTCAAACATCATCTTGTCTTTATCATTGGACTCCTTGACAAGATAGCATAAACAGTTTTCTTTTTTCTGTTGAACACTGACAATCTCGTACCGAAAATCGCACATATATTGTTTGATTATTTTAAGCTGGTCAGCCATGGGAATTTCCTCGTTGTCGTAAGTGGTGCTATCGCTTGAAGGAAATTACGAATAGTGACCACGCTGTAATCATGGTTTTTAAGGCCATTTTCAAGGTCAAGGTTAGCATAATTAATCTTTATTGTTTAGTTCGCATCTAACACTATATTTTCGTGATATCCGCTGTGATTCTGTAATGTTACGTAACCTGGGCGACGCACAGTCAGGTCCGCAGTTAATCTTACATTTTATAATTTGAGGAGTGGAAGATGAATTGTCGAATTTCCGATGAGTTAGTAGACAAAACCTGCGATAAACCGACGAAAATGACAGAAATAAGGGAGTGGAAGGGGTGAAATAATTAATCGCAAACAAATAATAGGAAAGTTAATCGGACTGTCTTGGCTGCTTGTATATGGTAAAAATGTGAAAAATGAGTAAAATAAGCATTGTACCTCAACATTATCGTCCAGGCATGCCTCAATGACATGCTGCTTGTCTGAATTAAAGTTTCTAATTCGTTCTTATCCTTGGCCGACAAAATATTTCTATAATTGTAAGTTCGTTAACGGGACTACCGCCATCTTGCTTCTATCATAACTTCGTGACGACTCACAGCGTCTGTTTTGAAATTAGTCAGGGTGGGTTGATTTGGTGCCTGAGCGGTTAACTCGTTTGCACCATATAAGATGGTGGGGCTGTAATAATGTGCGAAACAATGTAACGACTTCTTTCCAAAAAAGAAACGATTTGGAATACCAAGTCGTGTATCAGGCTTTAATTGCTATTTTGATTTTGTTTATTTTGAGTTGTACAAAAATTAAGTATACGTATAAATTGAAAAACAGGCATCCCAAGAAATATAATTAGAATGGTGAAGTTCTTTGGGAAACAGCAAAATTTTATTGAATTGTCGAGACTGGTTCCCCAGCTCGTCTTCAGACAACGGGTGTGCAAAAACTATTAACTTTTAGACTGAATCTAGCAAAAGGAGTCCATGATTGGTTAAGGTTGTCATCTCCGGATTGGCTGACTCAGTTTGAATCTGTCCTTAACGATTTTGTTTGTGGCATCTAAATCGATATGCCGGTTGATGCATGCCTCATCTGAGTGCATTGCCTCCAGGAATTCGCGGCCTTTTCTTGTTTGGCAGGCTCCAACAATGCGAGTGTCCTCCCATGCGAAGTTATGCCCAATGTCTAGTGTGTGCATGGCCACCTGGGATAGATGGTCGCGTCTCTTCACCGCTAAATTATGCTCATGTATACGGGTTAAGACAGCTTTCTCAGTTTGGCCACAATAAACGGCATCACAACTAGAACACGGGATTTTGTAGACGACACCTTTTCTTTCGAGGTATGTGTGCTGTAAAACATACACATGGTCGCAAAACTTGTAGGTTGGACATTTTCACTTTATTCGAATGACAGCTTTTATTTGATCTAGCAGTGTGGCATCTGCATTGTCCAGTTTGGGCACCCGCCAAGCATAATAATTTTTTACTCTTCCCAGGTTCCCTGGATTTGTGTAGGGGATAAACTTTTCTCTTATGTTCATAAGCGCAGATTGTACGGAAAAAAATGTACATGTCAATCTATTTGAAACCGTGTCCCTTTAAGTTATATCGTAGTACCGACGCTCATGGTCGGCGACAATAAGTTTAAGCACGTTAGGAGTTTCTCAGCTGAAAGATGGTGAGGAAAGCTAAAAAAGCATTTTTAGTTTTCAGTTTATCTCATTTCTGATAAGTATAATAGGCAGCACCTTTGAAAACCATATTGATTACATGCTCATTCGTTCAATACTGCTGTACATGAACAATGAATGCCGTCGCCATTCAATTGTACTCCCATGATTTAGAAAGTATTGTTTTTTTTTACCAATTATGGGGTTCGCGGCGTATTTGGCTCAGATACGGACTGTCGAGGGAATACAGGAGACCCTAGTTATCGTCTTAGACTTCCTCGAAGAGCTGCAGGGACGTCGCCTCCACGACTCATTCCGGGAGATCATAGTATGGCTCCACCAGCAGCCTGTCCATGGCTCCTTTTTAAGGCGCTTTCCTTGTCATTCAACAGCTGAGTCACCCGCGCCAGCATACAAGGCGATCGCGAACGCAAAGCCACCCTATCACGCTTGAGACAGGACGTCCGATTTTCGGCCGCAATGAGCCAGGACGCCCCATTTTCGGTCGCAATGAGCCACGACTGCGCGTATTAACTTTCGCCGCATCACGCGCGTCGGAACCTCTGGTTCGTTACCCGTGTCATGTGGCATTATGCGTTCTAGAGTCCTATTCATACTGAAATACTGTAAGATGCTGTTTTCTTCGCAGAATTGCCTTATAGCACTTTTTGTTTTGGCTTGAGAGGCATGTCAGCTAATGGGCCTGAAGCCGCTTGCAGCTATTCTGCTATCTTCCTTGTATAAGGTAACGAGGTTGTTTGTCTTTCACTGTGAAGACAGTCTACCTGTTCTCAGTGACAACTAAAGGAGAGTAGGAAGAGGCTTTGTCAGCTTCGACGATAGTTCCTTAGGTATCAACGCAGGAGTCCCACGGGATCCAGGAGAGTTGTCTAGGTTAATCTAACCGAGGACGATTCATACCACTTCGATGGAGAAGGCAACGATTTCATTGACGGGAGTACCTTTATTCATACGAAGCTTCCGATTGTCCTAGCCCATTTAAAACTCCTACTTGTCTTCAGGGAACTCCACCGTTAAAACTATCGAAAAACCAAGACAGTAATTGTACTTTCTGTGACTATCCGTTAGACACGCAATTATGTCCTCGTGTTTTCTCCTACAGCGGATGTACCCACAAAACCTCTTGGGGCATATAATGTATTCTGTTGTCAAACGGAGCTCTGAAGGTGCTCTAACAACCCGTGTTTGTTTGCAGTAGTTTTCTGTTGACCCTTTATTCGGAGTTTAGCAGCGATCTAACGCTGTCGTTTTTTAAATGTCTCCTTGATATGAACCGTTTATTGAGGGTTTTTATTCGTCTTCAAAGGAGACGCTCCTTTCATGCCTGAGGCTTAAACAACGGCTTACATTAAGAGATCAATGTCCCAGGCTTAGGTCCTGGTAATCACCGGATCTTGAATATTTGGGTGAGCAAATTTGGAGACATTCTTAGGTACAGAGAACTATCTGAATATGCATTCGAAATGGCTAGAAATTGTGCATTATAGGGCAAGGCTGGGGAACAGATGCTGGGTTCATAAAACGTAAACGCTCAAAGTAGACATGATACTGAGATTTATTTTTAAGCTCATATACGACCAGTTGACCACCAGTGGCGAGAAAGTCCTCAGTTTTGGCACAATCGTTCAGTTCAGATCAGTTTATTGAGGGAAATGTAGGTCTTCACCTTTGAACTCCTTATTTGTTTACAAGCAACTGCAAAATCTCAAAAACTCGAAAAGGTATCATAAAGTAACAAATAATCGGAAAAGCGTCAGGTCTGTACAGACAAACAAACTGTCTCGAATTTTAGTGGTACGAGCAGTTGTAGAGCTGTCGTTTCGAGTGCAGCGAAATAAATAATATGTCCGGGGACAAAATTTGCATATGTGCATGTCAGTAAGCGTAGGCGATGGGTTGGTACAATAATAAGTTCAATTTAAAATGTTACTGAAATATAGCAAGTAGTATTATAATAACGGAATTTGTCGAGGTTACAGAGATCGGGGTGGTAATTTAGTGCACACTGCTACACAAATCCAGCTTCCTCTTAAAAACCTCGACGGAAGCAGACATAACGACATCCACAGGCAGGGCATTCCAGGCTTCTACCACTCTGTTGGAGAAGAAGAACTTTCGTGTGTCCAGTCTGGCCCCTGTCACACGTAGTTTGAATGGATGGCCTCGTAGATTTGTGGTGGTTGCTAACTCGAAGAAGTCACCCGGTACGAGGCTGCAGTCCTGACCGCGTATGATACGGAAGGCTTGTATCAGGTCACCCTGTAACTGCCTGTAACTCAAGGGAAAGAGATGAAGGTTAGCTAACCGCGTTGCATATGGTAGTGAACCCTGTCCTGCCACAAGTTTCGTTGCACGCCTTTGAACCCTTTCAAGGATGCTGAGGTCCTTCGCGGTCCAGGGTCTCCAAGCTTGGATAGCAAATTCTAGTTGCGGACGCACAAAAGTTCGAAAGACTTTGGCGAAGCAGTCTTCGTCAAAGGCAGAGAAAGCCCGCTTGACAAGGTAGAGGACTGACAATGCAGACTTGGCTATCTTCGTGCAGTGCAGCGAGGGTTTGAGCGAGGTCGTAATCCATACTCCCAAGTCCTTCTGCGAGTCCACTTCTTGCAGTGGTCTACCATTTAGGCAGTAGGCCATATGGTTCGGAGAGCGAGCTCTGCCGACTCGTAGAATATTACACTTTTTCTCGTTGAACGGCAGAAGCCAGGCCTTTGACCACTGTTGGAGTCGATTTAGGTTCGCCTGCAGATGCTCTTCGTCATCTACAGTTCGAATGACGCTCCAGAGCTTAATGTCATCCGCAAACATGGCGACACCACAATCCAGTTCACTCACGCAATCGTTGACGTAAATGATGAACAAAGTAGGGCCAAGAACTGAGCCTTGGGGAACACCGCTTTCAACGGCAACCTCCGTCGACTTCTGGCCACCGACATGGACAGTTTGACAACGGTCTAACAGGAAGCTTTGAATCCATTTTAAGAGGTTACCCCTAACGCCTGTTCGGCTCAGTTTGTGCAGGAGTCGCTGATGTGGGACACTATCAAATGCCTTTTTAAAGTCGATATAGACTACATGCAGCGCATTGCCTTCATCAACTGACCGAGTCCAACGTTCCAAACAGTTGAGCAGGTTAGTCACGCAAGACCTGCCACTACGAAACCCATGCTGCGCATCAGATAATAAATTATGCTGCTCTAGGAAGCGCATCAGCTCTCGCTTGATTATTTTCTCCATGAGTTTGCAGCAGATGGAAGTGAGGCTAATTGGCCTGTAATTGTTTGCAGAGGCCTTGCTGCCTCCTTTATGCAGTGGTGTGATCCGCGCAAATTTCCAGTCGGCGGGCAAGCCGCCGGCTTCGAACGAGGCTTGGAAAAGCATGGACAATGGTTTGGCTAGTTCGGCAGCGAGCTCCTTCAGTAACTTAGGCGGTATGTCGTCTGGACCTGGTGATTTCGACTCATTTAGCGTCATTAGCTCTTTGCGAACCGTCGCTTCATCAAAAGACACAGACTCGATTTTTGGACCCTCATCGAAGTCGTAGTCGGGGGGAGTAAATTGACTTTCACTAGTAAAGATGGATTTGAAAAATTGTGAAAAGTGCTCAGCTTTTTCTCCATCCTCACTAATCTCTACGTCTCCGGTAGTCTTCAGGAGGGGGATTGGATCTCTGTTTCGTGTGCTGCTTCTTATGCAGCTGTAGAATAATTTTGGATTTTCCATAGCACGATTCAATAGGTCTTTTTCAAAATTTTGCCGTGTCCTGAGGATCAGCCGCTTGACTAAGTTCCTCTGTATTTTGTATGCGTTTATGGATACAGGAGTCCCATCAGTAAGAGATTTCTGCCACAATCTCCGTTTTTTATTTATGTCCTTTTTTAACGCCTGGGTCAGCCACCGGGGTCGTTTGTTTAGCCCCTTCCGTGAAAGCGGGCAGTGGTTTGTCAGGAGAGCATGCAATAATTCACTGAACCATTTCCAATCCTCCTCTATATTTCCGGAAAACGCTGATTCCCAGTCCGTATTGTTGATTTCGGCCTTCATTTGATCGAAGTCCCCACGCCAAATATTTCTTCTAATTTTGGTGGGCTGTTCAGGCACGGAAAAGATTGAATAGTCCCATTGAAGTACAACGTGATCGCTTCGACCTAAGGGAGGCAGACATTGTACCTCATCTATGCTGTCCATCGATTTCGTGAGCATCAGGTCCAAGCAGTTTGACTGCTGCCCCTCACGGACCCTCGTTGGAAATAGGACGTGCTGTGTGAGAAATGACCTGAGTGCCATGTCCAAGAAGCGTCGGTCGAAAGCTAGTTCTGGGCCGCGCGCGTATAGTGAACTCCAATCAATGAGCGGTGCATTGAAGTCGCCCATGATTAGGACGTCAGGCCGGAGAGCAAATCGTCCTAGCTCCTCTAACAGACGAGCGTCAGCCTCGGGGTCACTCCTCGGTGGTCGATAGACGGTCAGAACTTCAAGGCTATGTGATCCTGGTACCCTTATAGTGAGCCAGATAGTCTCGGCGCTGCAGGCAAACTGTTCTGTTTTTTCTGACACAAGCAGGCCGTGTTTTACGTACGTGACGACTCCTCCTCCCTGACGCTCTCTCCTGTCTCTTCGAAACAACTGAAATCCTGGTAGCATTAATTCGCGGTCATCCACGTTTTCAGACAGCCAGGTTTCTGTCAAAGAGACAATGTCAGGGGAAAGGTCACAGATGTGGATCTTCAGTTCGTCTAACTTGGGCAATATACTCTGCACGTTGGTGTAAAAAAATTTTAGTTTCAGAGTTTTGGGGCGTTTGATTATGGTGCCGCTTGTGATCCCATTTAAGGAAGCTACTGTGCCCTCATCCGGATCGGTTCGATCCAACGGATTAGGGGAGGGCGCTGCACTATCTGGTTGTTGTAGATAACAAGATCCGTCTCGCCATTCTGCAACCTTGTTCTCAGTTCCAGAACTAATTGTCGACGTTTTATTCTCTCTGCCGGTGTGTAGTCCGGCTGAAAAAAACGCCGCGGTTGGTGTCTTTGATTCGGAAACGTCGTGAGAGAATAAGTCCTACTTGTTCTTGGTTGGCTAACACAATCTTGAGTGGTCGGGGACGTGAGTGCTCTGATATATCGATTGAGCGCTTTCCAAGCCCAAAGGCCTTGAGAACCGAAACTTCCTCATTGGGGCGCAGAAGTTCGTTGAGTTGGCATTGGAAGAGTTTCAGGTCTGCCGAGACCCGCTCTTTGGAGGCACCATCTGTGGATTCGGGAAGTCCCTGAATAATCAGACATTGTCCTCTGACCGGCGACACTCTCGAGAACACAGTGGTTTCATGCTCCGACATAGGCAATATGTGGTTGCCATGATCTGACGAGGATATAAGCTGCAGTCGATTAATATCCTCATTCGTCTCTGTTTTGTTGGCATTTTCATCAAAGTCGGAAGTTTTTTGCGATAGGTTGAGGGTTTTAGGACCCATGTCATTTCCCGTGATGGGCGACACGGACGCCGACGTCCCTGGTCCCGGTTCTCCGGAGGCATTCCTCGGAATCTGCTGGTTATGTCCTTCGACCTTTTTGCTGCACAATTTCTTTTTTTCCTCTGTTTTTTTATCGTTGCTTCGCTGGTTGTTGTCGTCTTGTATTTTATGTGTTTGTGCTGGGTGTGCCGTGACAGCTACGGAAGGTGTTGATGGCGTATTTTTTGTGCGACGTCCTTTGGCCCTACTTCTAGTTATTCGTCCAACAGGTACATTCGCATCGTCAAGTGTGTCTAGTTTACATTGTAGAAGGGTTTTCATCTTTTCCATCTCTTCCTCAAGGCGGTTGATTTTGCCGGCCAATATCTCGCATCCACTGCAAAATCGATCGGTATGCGGCACGCATTTACTATCAAGTAAACCTTGCGACATCGCCCACCGTCGTGCCGCGGTGGCCGAGGGGTTAGGGTGCGCGACTGAGATGTCGATGGTCGGTGGTTCGACTCCGTCATGCGGCGCAATACTTTGTGTGGCTGCGCAAATCGTCATTATATAGTGGACTTATGAAAAACTGACAAATCTGCAGGAATAACAAGCTATTTCCTAAGGCGCAACTGTGGACAGTGCCTATGCTTATGCTGGATACGCCGAAAATTTCCAGGGAACGCTTTTTTCAGGTAAATCTATGGTAAAGTGAGACAACTCGAGTTGTCCGAATTTAAGCAGCACAGCAAGCAGTGCAGAAATATCGACTCAGCCTTATCGTAGATGTTGCTCCTAACTTCGGTGAGCAATTGGAGACGGTGTATTGGATGGGTAGGCCCTGTAGACAAGCCGAGATTTCCGACAGATAGACCGTTTTTGCTGAAGTTTGTTCTGATCGAACGATAGGAGTATCGATGGCGATAGCTGGAGGATCGTTGTCAGAAAGGCGTTTTATAATCCACGTTTTGGTGAAGGACAGTCGTTTTCAGCGAAGAGAATCGATTTAAAAACTTCCGTCTTGAAACTCAAAATTCAAACCGCGCGGTTTAATTGTGATATGCATTTGAATGTATTTAGAACGAAAATTACTTACGCAGCATCTACCCTTTCCCGTATTACCCCACCCATGTCACTCCGATGACGGAGCCAAGTCAGAAGGATTCGGGTTGTATGCTGACGTCCCTGCCAGCACCAGAGGCACTTGGCCGCACTTGGACGAAGCAAATATGGTGTGGCCATCAACACATTGGCCACTTTTGGCCACACCTTGCAAAAAATTTTGCGTGCGGGCTTTTTCTCATTTTTTTTCCCTTCATCGCGGCCTCGATTTTTTTGACCGTAAACGCCAACCATGACGAACGGTCGCCTAATGTAAAACCCCGAAACAAGTCACAGCGAACCTCCACGTTCCAAGCAAGATAGGCTACGGAGGTAAGTGGCCCGCTACAGGGCAAATGCGGATATCGAAGATGGTAAAGTCGGAAGGCGGTTTTGTGGAAGGACGATTTATTGAATACGTAGGTCAAAAATGTAAATGTACAAAGTCTGTCTTGGATCATGGGCGTTTCAGCGACCTTCGTATCAAGGATGAGAAGTCACTTTCACTGACCATTGGTAGTTCCTGCATAAAAAAAACTTTCGTAAGACACGTAATGCAGGCGCAACTGAAGTAATGATACACTGTATCCAATACGTACGATTTTAATAGTAAAAATCATATGAAGTAAATAGCATGCTGTGTAGGATTGGCAATTCGATTAATTTGCTTACCAGTTCTTTGGCGGGGGATAATTGTCGGCATGTGGCGGCAGGTAAGGTGATTTTTGTAGTCTAAAAAAACCGATCTCAGAAACACACACAAACAGGTTTTTTTTCAACCGGACTATTCACCAACGGAACGGTTGAAACGCCGGGAACTTGTCTTGGAGTTAAAATCAAGACTGAAGGATGGCGAACACAATCTGGCTATCTTCAAGGGGAAGGTAGTTCGAAAATATATGCCGTTTCAGTGGAACCAGCCTGTAATACTACGAACGACGACAGCTACTCAGCTAAAACAGACACCTTCGTTGAACCACCTGATCAAGGCGCCAACACAAGTGAGCCCGTAGCGTCCAGTGATCTGACTGAAACAAGGCATGTAAATGGGACCAATCAGGTAACGGAAGAGCCTAGAGAACACGACGTCCGCGATAACGGAGTAATGCTCACAGCAGTAACAAATGCAACGGGAAATTTGGCTGGTGCTAAACTGAGGTGCTTGTACACGAATGCCCAAAGCCTCATATCGAAACTAGACGAACTAAAACTTTGCCTTGTTGAACTGTCTCCAGATGTTTTAGCAGTAACTGAGATCTGGCTGTCCGGGAATATTAGCGATAACGAAGAAGCCTTGTCTGGATACCAAATTTATCGGAGGGACAGGGAACATCGTCAGGGTGGTGGTATCGTTGTGTATGTGAATGACAGTCTGAAAGTGTCGGATAACACCACCAAGTTTGCGTGCAGTACGGAAGCTATCTGGTTGACCATCAAGGCTACCGGTTCCCCGAGTCTCGATGTCCTCACTGTCTACCGACCACCTAGGACAGACCGAATCACCGACACTCAACTATTGGAGCAGTTGGAGAAATTTTCCAGTCGACCTAACATCATGATCATGGGCGACTTCAACGCACCAGGAACAAACTGGAATACCCTCCAAGCGTCAGGTCCAAAATCGGCATTCGATTACCGCCTGTTGAGCAAAACATTAAATGCGTGCCTCACACAACATGTAATGTTCCCAACGAGAACACGTGAAGGACAAAGGGCAAACTGCCTGGATCTGGTCTTTACGAAAACACCAGGCAGCATAGACGAGACCGTCTCCATGCCGCCCCTTGGCCGAAGTGACCACGTAGTGCTTATGTGGGATTATTCGTTATTCTCCATTTCACACACTCCAGACCACAAAAGGCGTAATGTTTGGCGGGGCGACTTCAATCAGATGAGGGCAGACTTATCCGGTCTTGACTGGGGCTCATTGTTTACGGGAAGTGCCAACGATGACTGGGAGCTGTTCAAGAATGTCCTTCTGCAGCTCATCAACAACCACTGCCCACTGACTAGTGTAAGACTGAGCAAACGCCCTGGGTGGCTAAATAGCAACCTCAACAAAGAAATCAACAGGAAGCACAAGTTGTGGAGAAAATACTGTGTCACTAGACAAGCTGAATGCTTCAACACCTACAAGACACAGAGGAACAAACTGAGGAAGCTGATAATGCAGACGCGGCGGGAATTCGAGAAGAACTTGCTACAAAAAGCAACGCAGAACCCAAAATTGCTCTACAGCTACCTCCGATGAACTACAAGGAACAGGCATCAAATCCCTTTGATAAAGACTACTGATGGCGATGAGATCGCTGATAGTAGGGATAAAGCTGCGTATTTTTCACGGTTTTTCCAATCAGTCTACACAAACGAGGCAAGGTTCCTTCCTCCCTCCACAGAAGAACTGCCGACTCCAAGCGTCAGTGATATACTCTTCTCAGAAGGCATTGTCCGAAGAGAATTAGAGGCATTGAACGAATCGAAGTCGCCAGGACCAGACGAGATTCCATCCAAGCTTCTGAAGGAACTTGCCCGTGAGCTCTCTTTGCCTTTGTCGATGCTCTTTCAAACGTCATTTGACACTGGAACACTTCCTGTAGATTGGAAGCTGGCGCATATTACTCCGCTACACAAAGGAGGTACCAGGGCAGCGGCGACAAATTACCGGCCCATAAGCTTGACATGCATTCTCTGCAAAGTTATGGAAAGGATCATAAAGAGTGAACAGATGCAATTCCTGGAAGTTCACGGCCTGCTATCGAAATGCCAACATGGGTTCCGAAAAGGAAGATCCTGCACGACAAACCTGCTGCAATCTCTCCAGAGCTGGACCCAAGCTCTCGACGACAGGCACGCGGTCCACATAGCCTTTATCGACTTCCAGAAGGCTTTCGACACTGTGCCACACCAAAGGCTCTTACATAAGCTGAAAAAAATAGGGATCGGTGGCAACTTCCTTAAATGGATCGAAAACTTCCTTGTGGGTCGACACCAGGTTGTGTGCATAGGTCGGGGAAAATCAGATCCGGCTATGGTCGATAGTGGTGTCCCCCAGGGTTCAGTACTGGGACCCATTTTGTTCCTTATCTACGTGGACGATGCCACAAGAGATTTAGATTGTGAAGTAGCAATGTTTGCGGATGACATGAAGATATGGAGTGTAATTCGGGGTCCTGCCGTTGAAGACAGACTGCAGATGAACCTGAATCGGTTGGAGGAGTGGTCAAACCGTTGGCTCCTGCGGTTCAATGTTGCCAAATGTAGCATACTTCGCCTAGGCAACACAGCCAGATCCGCCAGCACAAGAGGCTACTTTCTGGGCGGTGCAGCCCTACAAGAGGTCGAAGCCCAAAATGACCTCGGTGTGCTGACGACGAGTTCCCTAAAACCATCCGCCCACTGTTCGAGGGTGGCAAAAACCGCAATGTCCGTACTGTACGCCATCAAGCGTGCGTTTATGGACTTTGACGAAGAAGCCTTCTCTAAGACATTCGGAACATTCGTCCGGCAGAATTTAGAGTACGGCATTCAAGGCTGGAGGCCGTGGGCTGTTGTGGATCAAAACTGTCTCGAAAGAGTCCAGAGGAGATCCACGAAGATGGTCAGGGATCAAAGCTCCTTTCCTTATGCGACCCGCCTAGTAAATCTGAACCACTTTCCTTTGAGTTACAGGCAACTTCGCGGAGATCTCTTGCAAGTCTTCCGCATTTTAAAGGGGTTGGATTGCAGTCTGGCCTTCGAGGACTTTTTTGAATTTGCTACCACGACCAACCTCCGAGGTCACCCGTTAAAACTGCGCACTCAGCAGGCACGGCTGGATGTGCGGAAGTTCTCCTTCTCGGTTCGGGTGGTCAAACCGTGGAATGAGCTTCCCGCAGATGTTGTGATGCCACCATCTATACAAAGTTTTAAGAAGAATCTGGACATATTTATGTTCCGAAATGACCAAGATCGATGAGAAGTCGAGCTCACCCCCTGTAACTCCTTCTCATTTTTTCCCACCATTAGGGGCGTGTTCGAACTATTTCAGCCCAGAACATCTATCTGTACACCACACATTTTTTACGTTGCAAATAGGGTACTCAAAGGCTTACGCCTATTTCCCTCAATAAACTGAACTGAACTGAATGAAAATCCCGAAAATTTGTACCTGACGAATGTTCCGCCGACGTGTCGATCTTCCTCCGTACCGGTCCTGTGATACATGAAATTACCTGATTGCTGTCCGTCGAAATATCTCAATAGTGCAGTTGCCAAAACGGGGATGTTGGGCAATGGCATAGGCGCGTGAAAATAAACAAAAATTGGATTTACCTTTAAGGACAGGAAAACGTGGACAGGACATGAAGGACTTCTTCTCCTTGGATCCGTCCGCCCAACAGAAGTTTTGGCATAAGGGCGGCCCAATAGAACCGTCAGTAGGTTTCTGAGGAAGTCTGCCTCATTTCGACCACCTACCATGGCCAGTTGCCGTATCTGAAAACAATCAAGTAGATGTGCACATACCGCCTCGTTTGCAAAACCGTCATCTACGCTGAGCCGACGAAGAATGTTTTTATATGCCTCCTCGGTACACAGCGGTAAATTTAGGGAGGAGGATGTGACAGAACCGGCGCTGGAGGCTCTCTGCAATGCATTGACAACATCTGATAGTGTTGCCTGCATCTGCTGCGCACTGCTTTGAAGAGGCATAAGTTGCTCAGCTAGGAAATCGTTCCTTTTCCTAATAGTTTGTCAGGGAGATTGTTCACAGTCTTACTCAATTGCCGCTAGACGGAAATTTGTGTTTACTAACTGACCTTTTATGTCAGCTATGTCATTTTGCACCTGCTGGCTGAATTCCGTCGAAATTGTGGCCGTGGAAACATATGAAGAAATTGTCGTGGAGTGTCTTAAGTAATAAATGATAAGCGTTGTCTACTCAAATAAGGACAGTGGTGTTGACTGACTGGGTTAAATCGACGCAGTGGAAAACAAGTGTGACACATTCTCATCCGTTCTTGGCCTACGAAATGTCTACAATAGGCATACTTACTTAATGACACAGAGTGTCCACCAAAACCAAGTCGCCAAGTATGCAACAATTTTCGCATAACACCGAGGCAGACTTGGTGCATGTAGTCAAATGGGAAACAGGAAACCATGTCGATGGGCAAATCCTCGAAGGGAGATCTGCCCTTATGATGCGGTCCCTGACTTCGCAACCTAAACGACCTGTCATCACGCAGACGGCCACTGTACTGCGGGAATGTCATGCGATTCGCAATATGTTTCCCTTTGTGACAGCATCTACAGCAGTTACGATTGCAAATACAGAATAGCATACCTTTCGAATCCATGGTAACCATTGTGGGTCTTCACGTGTCGTACATAACAGCGGGCTGGGGTGTCGCAAATCACATTGAGCAAATCCACTTTGATGACACTTTCTGTACGTGGATCGCGCAGGTCCGTGGTGAGAAAGCCCTTCAGTTCACTAACACAACCGCCCAGAAAGTCTTCCAACGTTTCGAGATTACCAAAACCGCAGAACACCCCAACGACATAGGGCTGCCCAACAACGAGATGTTTAACACGCGCAAGGATCGGCCACAAGCACTGAGCAGACCCTTTAAAGACTTTCATTCCGTCAATGTGCAGTTGAACGTGCACTTCAGGAATGCCCGTTCGTGGGCCAAAGCGCAATTCGTCGAGGAGGCCGCGTTCGAGACCCAGGTGAACGTATTTTCCTCTCGTCAGGGACTTGCTAACGCAAGTTCGAGGCGTCTGCAGTAGCGTCCTTGGGTCGTTGGGTAGCTCCGAATGATAGTGCCGCAGCACCTGAAACAAATCATTTGCTGTGGTCAACGACAATTTCGCCCTCAAACCGAATTCGCGCAAATCCGTCGTTAAGCATCTGCCTTCCACTGTGTCCACGGTCCCAGCCACTACAGGCAGTTCTATATATTCCAGTAAATAAGGCACATACAACTCCTACCCGTTGAAACCTCCGGCATTTGTTGGGGCATTTGCATTTCCGGTGACTCATTTGCAACTGAAGACTTTGATGCGATGGGTTGCTCCTCCATAGCAGCATAATATGCCCGCCTCTGGCGCAAGAGCCGCTTGTATATAGTGCTTCGGGGAAAGCCGTAATACTTACGCTTCATAGCAACGATTAACTACTCAACGACAACAAATATTTGTATTTTTAACATTGTTCGTAAAATCATAAGTGAAATTATACTAATACATATGTTACTACACCTTAATAAGCGTAACGCATCCCCTAAATGGCATAACTTGGAAAATAAAGAAGTATCAGACACAAAATGGACGCCGAACTACTTGTCAATATGTCATAGACAATCACAGGACGCGAGAACCTCCACGTTTACCCCAGACACAGCAAAAGATCAATGGCGTCTAATTGGCCCACTTAAACAAAACACCTTAATTAGCATATTTCGAGACATAACCACTGCTCACAATATGAAGATTCCTGGTACTTTATGAGTGATATAGGATATATCTTGACTAATTTAGCACTGCAATGCAGAAGTGGTCACCTACACGATTGGGAGGTCCTCCAAAATTTCTTCAAATTAGGCGTGGCCATGGCCGCGCTTGGCCACACCTGGCCACATCTACAAGGTGTGGCCAGGTGTTGGCAGGGGTTGGAACAGATAAACATAAGAAAGTCTAGGCGCAGCTACGCTAATCTTTTTTGAGTTCAAACTCGTCGGGATTTTTTTCCATCGATTTCTTCGTTCTTGCACTGATAGAGTAAAGTTCATACTACGAAATTTCGATTGCATCCTAATCTTCTCTCCGGAGGTTGCTCGTAATTCCACACCAGCTGGTGACCTCCAATACCACGGTTATGGTCTCCCTTAGGTACATTAGACTAATCGTTGTTGATTTATGCAGAAAAGCTAAGCGCTTTTTCATAGAGGAAGAGATGTCAGGCTCTACTCCCATGTTCAGTGCATCTGTAACTTCAACCGGCCGAGTTTATCGCGAATTACATTGTGGACAGTAACTGATTGACATGATGTCGCAATTGGTCGTTTACAAAATGCATTAGATCAGGAGTGAAATTTAGTCCTTTCAGCCAGAGGAAAAACAGTGCTTATTACCTGTATAACAAATGCTCTTCTTGTGTACATGTTGGGAATAAAATTATTTAATAAGATCTCCATACACTACAGTAGTACATTCTTCGTTAATACTGTAGCACTACTAAATCCCAGGTATGTATTTTCTGTCATTATAAGACCTTAAACTGACTTGAAGTCGATACTACGTGAAAGCACATTGAGCGTGGGAGGTGTGAACCACATACGCAATCACTGCACGTGAAGGACCGATAATATGTACAGCGCCATTTTGCATATCATACATTGCGGCGTAAAGGTCCATGATTACTAAACTTAAGTGTTTTAAAAATAATATAAATCACAATTTGTATGGAAAAGTCGATGCTCAATGTTAACTACCCGCCAGACGTGCCGGTCGACCCGAATATCGAATGCGGCAAGATAACCTATGCAGATTGGAATAAAAGAAAATGGCAAAACCGACCAAGACAAGGGAGACTGGGATGGTTATTTTTGGATTGTTAACCGTCGTTAGCCGTCGTCTGCACTGTCATTCCTTTGCTGTACCTCTGCCGGCGGGGCTCGAAACAGAGCCCCTGAACACAACGTAACGCTTGAGTTTCGTAACGCGATCAGGGCACCCCACTCTACGATTCTGATGATATAGCCTGCATGCACATGAAGATACTAATAGCTGACTAGATACAGCGGACATGTGTTTGACGTGCGTTTACTACATCGAAAGTCGGGCGGAAAGATAAATTGAGCTGTGCGAGGTTGCTGTCTGGTTTGGCGCGATGGATGCGTCTTTGACGTCCACAATAACTGCAATTGCTCCTGTGAACATAGCTTTACTGAAGTACTGTAAGTTTGTGGTCAGGTTATGTATCAGTTAAGGCCCATGTTACGTTGTAATATTTCTTTGCTGTCTATATTATCTCACTCCCACTTGTGGTGCATGGGAAGGCGCACAAAGGGGATTTATGAAGGGGGCTCATGAAATGAAGGCTTTCTAACTGACTGAGAGCCCTATAGGGTAAAGGCACATAGTGACGACTACGCATGGTCCTGGTCATAACTTTTGTAGACCACACGGTTGCGCAGAGTACCTTTTCAGTCTTCTATACTTTGTCACGTAGGTGCGTAGCCCGTAGTCATCTTAAAAATCGAGACTACAGACTTCTTAGACCTTTTGGTTAAGATTTATTGACTTTGTCATGGTTTTTATTCAAACCGTTCTATACATGTAACCATACCCGGTATTTCTACCCGTGTTTGCCGACACAACAGGCTTCAGTTGGGGATTTTGAATTCCTAGCAGTTTCGTTATATGTTAGGTAATATACTATTTTTAATTTGAATTAGCTGCCCCCTGCGAATTTTTAATGTTTTTTATTCCTAACCCTTTGGTTCTCATTTTCCTTCTAGGGGGAAAAATAGATGAGCTTAATGTCCAACCGTTCACCGACTCCATAAGTCTCACCCTCAGTACCGACCACGTAACCTCTCATTATTTTACGTGTTATTGCTTTGAAGAAATAAATTTAACTTTTCTCTATAATTAGTCATCCTTCGTAAATGGTTGATTCAATCGTCTTATCACTTTAGCTGCACAGTCGAACCCGCATACGACCGTCTCCAGGCAAGGAACACACGTTTTTCCTCAATGGGAAGTAAGCGACAGCTTATTTTTACAGCCGCTACTTAGACCATACAAAATCAACCACCGTATGAAAGATATGATCATTGTCAGTCTGTACACACATGTTATTTATTTACACAGCCGACGTGTAGGTAGCCCAACTGCGATCAATGTTGAAAGGAAAAATTTCGACACTCCAACGACTGGAAATCGAAAGTGATAATAATTTTCCAACCGCCGCCGGCCTGGCTTCTTCAGCATCTGGAATGGCATCCTTAGGTAGATATTTTCCTCAGTTCACGTTTATAATTAAATTTACTCTAAGAGAGCCTCTAGAAGACGTCGACTCGGCGTTGCGCCTTTTTCATAATATTTTCTCTTCGTTGAAGCTTCAGTAAACATCCCTTGACGGTGTGATATTTCATGCCTTCCTGAAAACATTGGCATAATCAAAGACAAAAAGGACTGACAGTTCATGCTAGTATTGGAGAAGGTAGGTAGAACCAGTGCAGAAAAGTTTATCGCGTAACAATCTGAGCTTTCGGACCTATACAGCGGCCTGTTATCAGAGACAGAGGGCAAGTAATGACGAGGACGCAGCCTTCCAAATTTCTTGCCGTCTATATTTTGCGTGTGTACTTAGTTGGGAGCAGGACTCAGCCTGTGGTACCAAACCCCCAATACCTGATGGGCTGGGATCAAACCTGTTTACCGGTTTGTAGATTTTCTGTCAGAGTTCGAGGCCTCAGGCAACTTTCGACCAGTCTTGTCACTTGTCCTCCATGTGTCTGCGCTGTCATATTCGTGATCACCTGGATACCGTGGACCGCAAATTTGGTCGGTTTGTCACGTATTACACTATCGGTTAGTGACCGTGCATAGTTTTCAGAACAGTTTCTACCTTAGGTATTACCAGCAACTCACATTTTGCGTACTTTCAATTGATATTCATATTGACCCAACTGTGAAAAACTCGGCGCCTCGGTGGGATTCGAACCCACGCAGTAAGTGGAAGGCTTTAGCGCAGCCAAGCGCGCAAGTGGAAGAGGAACAAGATAGAAAAATCAAACTCAAGGAGTATCCTGGAGTGCAACCTTACTCACCTTGCTGCATAAGTACGAGTTTCGGAACCCGTATAGCAGCCCATCATCAAAAAGGAATCGACCATCAGCATTCTAATTTCGCATGTAAACGCCGTCGGACTTGTGTGGAAGCCAACGACAAAGGTGAAAGCAGTTGAAGTCCCGTTGCGTGAACTCTAGATTTATGCACCTACGCATGACGGCAAAGGGGGTCCGGATGAGGGAGATCTACAAGCTGATGATAAGGCTGTTAGTGATAAGTCAATGTTATTCACTTTTGTTTAATAGCCAACTACCTATGAGTCAGGAATCCAGCCGATAGCTCTACCATTACACGTGATGGCGTCTATCTCTACTTCTCGCTGAGGACGCGATGGTGGCGTCCGTGTGCATTTTTTTCGAAGCGGACTTGCGCTGCATCTATGTTATTTCACCCTTCCCACACCCGGCCCTTTTTGGCGATATGACAGTACGAAGACCGCTGATGATGGACGTAGTTGCGGCGGCTAACAAAGTTAAAAGGCCAGTCTATGCGTATCGCACATCACCTGGTCGATAACACCACATGTGTCAGTCTTAAAAGAAGGGCGTCGGATCTCGCAGCGTTTAGAAGCTGAAGAGTCACACCAAGGAGGAGCTCTTGTAGATGGACCCAATTACTCCGTCATTTAGTGTGCTCATACTTGCCACCTCGCTTGTCCCGTCAAGTCGGCGGAAGAATTTTCAGCTTTCCTCTGTGTCTCAACGAAATCCTATTCCATTTGGTCAGTGTATTTACTTTCGAGCCACCTCTGAGATTCCGTGTATTTCCATTGATTTTTAGCCTACGGCCTCTCTCTTTTCTACGGACTCGATGGTGATATTGCGTCGTTGGCAAGGTAAGTGATCATAAAAATGAGTATCGCTAGCCACACAATTGTAAAATGTAGACCTAAACCTGCTGACGTCATCAGTCGTCAGTACATTTTCGGCGCTAACTCGCTCTTCAAGATTTCTAAATGGTAGAAAGGTAGAGTCTTTAATAAATCATGCTGTTGAAATAGTCGTTCTTATCCACGGAGCGAGCATGGTTTAACGGTATAGGCCTGATGTTTCCTGAGACTATCAAGGTGCTTGTCCTATAGGAGGAGCTTCAGCAAGCTGTAAATTGGACATGCATTTTTACGATCTCATGTCTCATCTTATTCTCATGAAAAATGATGGTTTAATTAAAATGAGTTACCTGCTAGGAGAGGAAACTCCACTCACTATTTCAAAAGCGCCTCCGAACCGCTGAATCTAAGCGTGCGTTTGGCGGATCAGGCAGAAGACCAGACTCCGAAAACATGTTTCGTTGTAGCGTTAGATCTAGACATGGCCATACAGACCCGCGACAAGCGTTGAAGAGAGACCTTACGTCAGGTGAACCACTCCATTGTCGGCTTGAGTCGGACTGACCATTGGCAGATGGTAGGAGTTGAGAGGAGCGTAAGGCCCTCGTCTAGTGTATTCTCTCCTCTCTATGAAAATTTTTGCGCCTCTAAAATATTACGACGCGCCAAAAGTTGTGACTTCGATGAGACGGTTGCTGCCAGACTCCTTAATATAGTCTGTGAAATATCTCCGTGTGGAACCTGAGTCTCTTCCAGCCCTTTTGGTTTACGCTTAGACCAACACATAACACGCGGGTTAGGTTCCTTTACGTCAGCTAGTGAGCTTACAGCCATCTTCGGTCCTATTTTTGTTGGTTTGTCATTGAAATGTGGTGGTCGGAAGAAGAGCGAGTGAAGTAATTCCTTGAAGAGTCCTTTCCATCGCGAACTGATTGAGACGCACATCACCCGCTCCCTCTCCAAATAATGGTGGCTCTCATGGACCATGGTAAAGGAACTACCAGGTTGAAGGTGCAAATTGCAATAGAATTCCAAGGGTGTAATTTCTTTTAAAATAAAAAAGTCCATTCCAGTTATAAAGTAGCTTCACTTTATATCCATTCTGCACTTTTGGGGGAATGCCGTCTGGGAACTCGCAACAAGTTTTCTACGTGCACATCGGTCTCCTGTCTGGTTTGTTCGACTGGAAGGCTGGAAGGAGTTTGCGCCTCACTTTTGTGAGTCGCTACGCTATCGCTTTTTAGAATTAATGCAGAAAACTGCCAGACAGGTTGGCTGTTGCAAACAGCAGCACCAACACGCATCACTGGTGATTTGTGCCTGAATTAGTTGGTAGATGGGTAGACTTTCGAGACGTCTACCACAATCTTCTCCCTCCCGGCTGGAAAGACAAAGTTAAAACGACCGGAGGCGGATGCGGACGTGGACCCAGTGGTTGGTGGAGCAACACGTCTAACACGCGACCCGATTTCCACTAAAGATGTACCAGATTACTGTAGGGGCCATCGACACCTCATGCAAGAATTCCATAACAGCCACTCAAAGAAGGAGCCATCGTAGCCTCACTCTCAGTCATGAAGAGGATTGAGTTATCCCGTCAATTAGTAGCGTCCTAAACCACTTCCCCTAACTGGCACTTGCATTTATCATGACCACCACCTTGAGTATCCGATAACACAATTTCTTTTGTTTCTCATGATGGTTACAACGGTGGTGGTGGTGGTGGTGGTGGTGATGATGATGATGGGTTATTAAAACTAATTCTGGGTCTACTAGCAATACTATACACATAGAGAGCCTGTTCTGATTCCAAGTTCACCTCCTCTAAAACAGACCAAAAACTGGCTTCCTTCTCTCGACATGTTTCTCCCTCTCCCATTAGGCGGGGTTCCGGCTCGGCCTGTCGCAGCATGTTCGGCGGATTTGTTCATTGGAAGGCCCCGCAGTCTACGGATAACATTCCCTCGTCCCCCGCCGTGGTGCAGCTTCACCCACATACGCACTGGCCGGAATTGCGTGTTCTCATTTGTGTGGTAAGTCACCTTACAAGTACTCCTGTCAGTCTGCCTTACGGTTCGAAAATTTTCAATTTACGACCTTATTTGCTTTGCCTCCTTACATTAGTAAAGCCAATAGCAAATGGTTACGCTCGAAAACGTCAGTGCGTCGGGTTTTTCTGTCCGAAGAGGTGAAGTGCAAGCAGAAGACCCAGTTTTTGCTACTTAGCCTCTTGGACTATATCATTAACTCGATAATTCGGTAGCTGCAGCCCAGAGAGTCCACCACCGTCTGACGTAGAGGACTCATTGGTGAATAGCAAACCTGTGCAGCATCTGCCGCGTTCCACGGCAGAATACAGTCAGTGAGACCGAAGTTCAGTCCAGTTTTACCGGGATGAAGGTAGGCAAACGCCTTTGAACTCCCTGCTGGTTGCAAAGTGTCCAAGAAAAAGCACCGATAAGCAAAGAAAATTAAAAAAGAAGTTTACACAATTAAATGCGAAAAGCAAGCGGCCATCTGCTAGTGAAAAACTAAATACAAACATCTACTCACTTATTGCAAGTAATATGATCACACGCAAGTGCTGTGACCGGTTGTGTGGGTGAGTGACTAGTAAGTGAGGAACCCAATGCGCGTCGAGTTTTTACTTCAATAAATTTGCACAAGAGGAAAGGACAACATCAGTGGGTGCGGCGCTCCACGCTGCAACCACTCTGTAGTTATAAAAAGATTTGCGTCAACTGATCCTTGCCTTCTTAGTGCGTGGTTTTAGGGGATGATCGCGCAACATGGGCGTGTTAGCCTGGGCGAAAAAATCACTGGAGACAAGGCAGCAGTCCAGACCATTTATAATGTGGAAATTTAGTATGAGATCATCTCGATTTTCCTTGCGGGAAAGGGGAAATAGGTTGAGGGATGACATTCCTTGAGTAGAAAACCGTTGTTTGTGTAGATTGCCGGAATTGAGGATGCGCCCGCATCTTTTCCGCTGCACATCTTCTTGACAGCCCTGACCATTTCGCTCAGATTTTGGACGATCAGTGCCTGTATTCGGTGTCACTCGGACCAACTGGGCATTTGAAGGCAGCCTGAAGTACCCTACTCAAGGCTCCAGACATGTGCGATTTCACCGACAATAGGTTTGTGTCGTCGTGGCGGATAATTGGCCCATTTCAGAGGGACTAGTGTCCATAAACCGTCTTTATGAACGCAAACTATCGCCCCAGCACACGACAATCGTATCTTTTGATTTTTTGACCTTCGGCGTCATCAGAACATTTTGCATTTCCTCCAGTCTCCACAGCACAAGGCTTCGGCATAGGAGTATTGTCACTGGCGGACTGTGACGAGATAGGGACGAGACATCCCTTTTCATATGTTGTTTTGACCACTTGTTCTGCGTCCACGAGCCACAATCGGCTTGCAGTTAGTGTGATTAATTTGCTTTTCTTTCGGATGCACCTCTAACCTCTTCCCTGGCTCACTTAGCGTGGCTGCCTTGCTGTCCCAAGCGACTGCCAATTTCCACAAATTTCTCTGTTTGGTAAGGTGACCCGCATTAGCCTAGACAACCTACGGAATTGCATGTAGCTCCTCCCGTGGGAATTCCTTTGGTGAAAGGCGCTTGGGATGGATAAATGCTCACTAGGGCAGAGAGGGAAATCGACTTGGGGGAATCCATCCCGACGACACTACAGCGCATCCTTCACTTTCATAAATCTGACGCGCTAAATGTCGCGACTCCGCACCACTTCACTATCGTACTTAATGAAGGAGCGGTCGTACCTTTAGAATCTAAGCTAGCCATACCCTTTTGTCTTGTTGACTGGGCACTACTCCTGACGCTGTCTCGGATGAGCGTGGTTTTTGTCTTTTGTTCTGCGTGTCTGCCTTTTGATCTGGACGTGGACTGAGTCCCCACAACGAGCTGCGCTGTTTCTCACACAAAAGACCCTCTGTCCGACCAAACGCACATTTCTGATGCTGTTTTGACCGGTATCTCTATTATCACGAGCGCCGGCTGTCCACAATGTCCCCCCGCCATGTTCTCTCGTACAGATAAGTGCCGACAGAAAGACGGTGGGATCGACTGTGTCAATGCGCACCACTATGCAGACTAGTTGCCTCTTCCGAGAGGCACGAAAGACCGCAATCGCGGAGCGTTTGCCCCTATTCATCGAGGCTCTCCAGCGTCGCGATTTCTCCGCTCTCGCCGAGCTGACAATGCGCGAGAGCAATGCACTGCATGCTGCCTGCCTCGACTCTTGGCCGCCGGCCGTCTTCCTCAACGAGACGAGCTTTGCTGTCATGCGTTTTGTACACCTAGTCAACCAACACTGCGGACGCACGGTGGTGAGTGTTCAATCAGTGCTGTTTAACTCTAGATTACCACCACCACCACCACCACCACCACCACCACCACCACCACCA
>CACRXP010000035.1:1344832-1366051 GCA_902702965.1 Spirometra erinaceieuropaei | reverse complement strand
CACCACCACCACGCTGCCCTGCTCATTATCAAAACTGTCACTCCTGCATTGCCGTCCTGCTTTCACCTTGCAGTTAGCCTACACCTTTGACGCAGGCCCGAACGCCTTCCTCCTGATCCTCAAAGACGACGTCGCCTGGGTGCTTGCCCTGCTTGCTGCCCGTTTTGGCGAGCAGAGACCAGAGGATGGAACCGGACCGAACGAAGCTGACGGAGACGATGTGAGGGCCGCCAAACAGAGGCGCATGGAACAATCCTTCAGCACTGATTCTGCCCCTACCACAACCGCGGCAGGCCACACACTAAAAGTCAGAGGATTGCAATACCCGCCTGTACAGCTCTCCACCAAGGAAGATGAAGTTAGCACTCCTCCGTCTTTTTCTGATCTCCCCCCTATCTCTAAGAGATCTCCGTCTTGTCTCTCAGTAGGACTCGATCGCCAGACCAGAGAAAACCATGAAGCCTATAAGACCTTAAAACTTTCGCTGGCATTCAGAGGGCCTGCTGGTTTTTCTGTCTTTTTCCCAGAAAGCCTGGACCTGCCTGTTAACCTGTTTTGAGGACCACTCGACGCGTCCACGGTTGGTGAATAATGGGGATGCAACGAAGGCTAGCCGCGAAGGTAGCGGTCTCGGAACACGCAGCAACATTACCTACAGGCGTGATTGAGCACCGATCTGGCTGATAGGTCACAACCCTTAGTTATGTTACGAATAGGCATCCGTGATGTAATGTAGCATCAGCTGTCGCCGTCCAGTGCAATCTTGAGTCCTTAAACTGGTGTATGAATGGAGATGTCTACCATGTGATGCAGGAGCGGTAGTAAACTGTCCTTTCACGAAGCCGATCAAGGCAACTGCAGTTCGGAGGGCCACGACTTAGCCGTGTGTTTAGACAACAGGGCCATTCTCTGCGCACTTTGCCTAGACATGTCAAAGGCCAATTTCTCGCGTTAGGAGCTATTTCCGGCCCATCATCATCATCATCATCATCATCATCATCATCATCATCATCATCATCATCATCATCATCATCATCATCATCATCATCATCATCATCATCAACAGCAACAACAACAACCAGAACCCCTGCTCGGTTGCAGTCACGCGACCAGCTATACTGACTAGTCAACTCAACTTCCTGACTCACACCAACCCGCGCCTTACACCTTCAGTTCGACTGCTTCTGGAGTCCTTTAAACTTCTAATGGTAGACCATTCGGCGCGTGGTGAGGTCCCAACGTTTTTGGACCACAGTCTGGGCCTAATATTACATGTCATGTCATGCTTACTTTGGGGCCCAGAAATCCGCAAGGAAATTGGATGAGGAATCTGCACCTTCACCATCTTTTTGTAGCATAGGCCTGCATCCAAAACTAAAATGTGTCCTTAAATCCTTAGGGACGAAACCATTTTGTATGGTTCTTCCTCGTACAATGAACACTTGTCTTCGAGCAGAGATTGTTTTTCATTAAGAAAGAAGATTCAAAACTCTCCTTAGCTCGTGGTCATACAAGTATGGACATTTTGGCATGTCCGACCTTGCTAGAAAGTAAAGTTGACCCTTTCCGCCCCCAATATCTAATGGAACTTGTGTAGCTGCTAGAAAGACAATACAGGTACCAACTACTTTGTTTATCTTTATTGCAACAGCGGCTTCCGGGCTAGTCATGCTTTTGTGAGGCGCACGTTCCTTCATTTATTTCTGGTTATTTTCCATCTTCATTTCAGACCCTCTTGGAGCGACTTCCGCTGAAACCAGGAGGCATTCGCTACGTGATAAGCACACAGGTAAATCTATTTTACGAGGATTGGATGTGTAACCCAACCGAAGAAGTGGATCCGACGGACCTCTGTAGTACTGGAAGGATGTTAATATTAGTTTTATCACATAACTCATATCATAACTCATATTTCTGACATGTTTACTTTATTACGATGACGAGGTGCCGGAACAGACCGCTCAATCTAAAAGATTCAAATAACGGCGTGTAAAAGGGGCTGAAAACAGGTAATTCGAGGTTACTGGTCAAAGAAGGCTGGGTTGAGTGAGACGGTGTGTGGCAGGCAAACGTAACCCCAACCTTAGCCCTCACCTCAAACCCAACCTTTAACTCCACCCTAACCTTAAACCTAGCCTTAGCCCATACATTTACTCATCTTAACGTCAGACGGAAAATCAACTGTAAGATAACATGCCTACCGAAATGAAACAAGTAGGCGCGTGACAGTAATAAAAGCACTGGCGTGCACGCCCATAGTTACCGATTATTGTTGTTTTCTTTTTGATTCACGTTTCACAAAAAGAGGTCACCGTGGAACAATCAGGCTTTTTTGACCAGGAAATCGCGGATGTGGGGTGGGCAGTCGTGTTCCACAGTAACCGACAGTGTTGATAGTGCGCAAACTACTCCTTTATTGGTATAACTGCAACGGCATAAAATCCTTGTTGTGTTGAACAGATCAGTATCTGGACAGTTATTATATTTATTAGATTCATCTTCTTCTCTCTCATGCACAAGTACAGTAAATCATGTCATCCTGCTCCCAACACGAGCACTGCATGAAACTTCGGACTGTGTTTCTCCAATTTTCTGTTACTATATGGCGTAACTTGGGGGAGGGGGAAGGGGAAGAAGGAGAGATTGGGCGCATAAGTGGGGGCCCTAGGACCTCACAGCAATACTCACGCAGCGGTAATTTAAAGCCAGCATTTTTTGCTAGTCCTCGAGAGGTTTTCTAAATCCGACGTCCTTGCTTGGGGTCCTTGAGTGGTGGAGCCGCTGTTGTCAGACGTGGATTTCCTGCTGAAAAGTCGGTGGCCTTCAGCACTGATTTTCGCATAACGCTTGTAACTAGACCCAAAAACTCCGGTCCCAGTCCGCAAGGTAACTTCAGTCCACAGTATAGGCTTTGTGTAATTTAGGCACACTAATAGTGGTGGACGTGTAATTCTTTAGTCCATGGCGTATGGACTAATACCCACGTGGGTGTGCTTCTTAGGGATCTGACTGCAATTCCGACAGTCTTCCGTCTGTTGTTTGCTTTAGACTACCATTCTTACCGCGCCGAAATAGAACCCAGCCGATTTTCATGAACTGTTAATATTGGTGTGAGCCTGCAACACCTTTAATTTGGTACTTTTTAACTTTTAGGTTGGACCTGGACCGCACTCTTAAAGCGCCTTCTGTGCGGCACTTTTGCCGTCATATTTCTGTGAAGGATTTTTGAAGGCACAATTAAAACCCCTTTTCCCTTTTTGTAATTTTGTCTCTCTGTGAAATTGGTTGATTGGTGCATCAGTTTCGCGCACAGTAGTTTAAAAGGGTAGGTGGAGTGCCGTGTGAGCGCGAACTCTTGTTTGGTAGAAGTTCCCCAACAGGCTATGAATGTGAAGTCCGACCATCGTTGTCAACGATGCTCACCATGTGTCCCACGATAAAGTAGGTGCAAGGACGTTGACCTTTGCGTGACTTTTTCATAGTAAGGGTCGACTTGCGCTACATCTAGTGCACTTTCCGTCCACGTTCACCTGGGGCGGGATCAAGATAGAGTCATGCGCCGCTGTGCGGCTGCTGGTTGGGCTCGAGAGAGAGAGCCCGTAAGGCACAACGAAACGAGTGAGTTCCGTAAGAACGATCGGTGAGCGCCCCCTCCACCACTGTATATTCCCGATCGAAAAGACCGACAGGGCAACGGACTCGTGGCCCAGTGGTTAGAGGCGTGCGCTTCTAACTAACAGGTCGCGAGTTCGAGGCTCGGGTGTGCCACATTTCGGGGTTGGGCTTGACCGGCTGACGACGGCTAGCAGGCCAAAAATGGCCATTCCGGTCTCCCTGGTGTTTGTCGGGAATAACTTACTGCCTAGAGTCAAAACTACTGGTTGCTAGCAGAGGTAAACAGCTCGTCTGCACGTGTCACACGACTGTTCCGCACACGATGGATTTCACCAAAGCCACTGAATTGAACTGCCATAAAGGCCACATTAAGGAGAAGCCATTATGACCTGTATCTCCGTGCTGAGGGGAGGATCGTGTTATCCCGTCCGTTGGCAGCGTTCCAAGCACCGCACCATGATAGTCTAAAAGTGCGTTAGATTGTTTACTGCGAGGTATATGTGCTGAATGTCATGAGGACACGATCCCTAGAGTCGTCATCACTCCTCCTACGGGGACGAGCGGCCATCTGGTGTGGGTATGGGGTTAAGGTGGTTGGCGTGGCATGAGCCCGCACCTAGGTGTGCCACTGACCCCCCGGTGTGTGACATTTGTTATGGACTCACAGCCTGAATAATGCGTGCTATATCCCGATCTGGCCTTCATTGCGGCCCTTTGTAGGGGCTCGTCTTTTACCCATGAGCTTTATCGACAACTGTTCAGCTCCCAAATTCTGAATTTTTCCATCCGTCCGATACTTCCTTCTGTCGAAATCTCCACTTGAGAGTGTTGGAGCATGCATTTTCAGGGCTCCTATTCAACACTGAGCACTCTGGAAGAGACAAATCGGTTTTTTGAAGTTTGGTGAAGTGCTCATCGCACATGCCAGACCTTCAGATTGCAGGGGTAGAAATAATCTGCTTAGACGTGCTTTTAAATGCTTCCGATCAGAAGCCGTACGGTCCACCCCCCGCTCCTTTATAGAGGAGCAGTACACGGTGTTGACTGGTTAGGCACATAGTCAAGTGCCTAATGTCTGTTCACGTGCCTAATGATCATGCTGCGCGAAAGTGACGCGGTTTTTCCGTCTTTAATAGAGACGCAATTGAGCAAAGCAAAAATGATTTTGTTTGATTTTGATGGCAGAGTTATCTCAGGAGTAGGAGCATTTAGAAGGTCGCACGTTGACAGGACATCCAGCGACTAGTAAGTTTGAGTAGAAGTAGCAGATGCAATCGTAAGTACACCGTGTTCTGTGTATCAAAAGAACATTTCTTATGTAAAATTATCGTGTTTTTTGGAGACGGTGGTATCCGCTGAGTTTCAAAGTGTCCTTGAAATTTCAGTAAATACCTCGTGGCGTCAGACTTCTGTGGACCTCACTAGGTGAATACAATCGGGAAGGACTTTTAATTAACTGCTCCAATATCTGTTTTGCTGAGGGCTAGTTCACATTTAACAACTAGGCACTTCCATCAGGTAGTACCTTAGTAACTTTTGTCATTGTTATCTTCAGACTGCTTGGTCCTCTGTCTTGATTTACGGTTGCAGATTTACCCCGACTTAGACAGTTGATAATGGTGTCTTTAAAGTCTACCTCGCTCCTCCGGGCGGATGATAACGCTAGTAATTGGAAGAGTCGTAGCCACAGCAGTTGGCATCTTTGAATACTACCTCTGGTGTTGAGTAGTGTACGGCAGTTGGAAAGTCAGGCTAGTATATTCTTAAATTACACGGTTTCAGTTTTGTACCAAGGACAATTTGAACATAGCTTTTGCTGTAGTCACCAGATGGTCATTTCCATACACGTCCGTTCTTACCTATATATATTTGAAAGTTTTGGAAAAGTGGAAATCTTTGCAGCTTGCTGAGAACTGCTCAGCAAAACATACGATACTGGAAGATGCAGGGTTATTAACCTGAACTCCCCAATGCAATTAAATGTGTCTTTTGAGAAATAGAGCTTCAGTTGCATCAGGCAATTCCTTAATAACTTTTGTAATCGTTGTCTTCGGCCCACTCGGTCCTCAGTTCTGCTCTACAGTAGCAGATTATTCCGGACTTAGACAGCTAATCATCGTCTCTTCAAAGCCTACCTCGTCTCTGGGGCGGATGGCAACACTATTAACTGGACGAGTCGTAGCCAGGGCAGTTGGCATCTTAAAATACTCCCTCTAGTAATAAGCATTAAACCGCAGGCTAGTATATCCATAGGTTATACGGTTGCAATTTTGTATCATACGTCCTTCCCGCAGTCACCAGATGAGCATACCCTGTCACGTCCGTTCTTACCTATTTATATTTTCAGCTTATGGTTAAGTGAAATTTTTTTTAGTGTGCTCAGAACTTCTTATCCAAACAGTAATTAAAGTTGTTTGCTCTGCCCACGGCTAATAAAACTGAAAACCCTTGGGCCTATCCCACTCGGCACTATATAGAATCTGGCCAAACAGCTAAATCCATTCTGAACCAACGCCCTGGATCGAAGAAGATGTGTTGTGTACGGATGATCTTCGTATTCAAGCACAACCAATAACGGTTTCCGCCGACAAACAAAAGGGAATCTAAGAGTCTGCTATCGTCCATCAGGCATGTCACAGATTTCATGTCGGAGAGATCTGAAAACTTATCTGGGATCAGGAGGTTTTTGAAGCTCAGTATATCGATTATAATCGGAGTTGAGTTCAATTGTGTTCACCGATTCTGACAGTTGATTGACAGTTGTCTAGTGACGAAAAATCAGTAATTTAGAAATTTGCCTGCTATGGTGAGGAGGACTGGAAAACATCTCGCGGTACACCTGCCCGTGATGGTTCTAGCTCGTTATAGGGTCTGTTTTTATTTTAGCAATACAGCCGAACAGATTAATTTGGTGGTGGGGGCGTTGTCTGAGGAAGGAGGAGTTGCCACGTTGATATTGCATTAGGTTCAGAGGTGTTCTACCAGGCCGATCCGTGAGCGAAATGCCCGTTGACAGCGTAAACAGTGAAATTATCCAGGAGGGTCGGACCTGAGCACGGTCTCTTCAGGCCTTCGGATTGATTGTAGGTGCCTGGGGAAGATCTTCAGTTTTAGTATCCCCGGCCACGACTGAGAGGACAACGGTCTCATGGCTCAATGGTAGAGCAGTTCAATAATCGAGGAACCTTGGTTCAAACCACAAGCTTGAGTAATCTGGGATTTAAATTCGAGTGCTCTTGTGATTAAGCACTTTCAAGCTCAACGACCTACCACTCAGCTACAGGTCCGTTGTCCTGTCAGCAGTGGTCGGGTCTACTCGTTATCATAAGGACGACGTTCACCGACCAGTTTGCGAGAAATGCTCGTCCCGTTGCCTGCTGAAGTTCAATCTAAGACTCTTAAAGACATATGTTTAGCGACCTATAATTTTGAAAAAAGGAATACCGTCAAAACCAACTTTATCCAGTTCCGGGTGTTGCTGTACCTGAGCGTAGAGCCCGCGTCCCTTGGTTATCTAGCATTATTAAGTCCAGCACTCTAGCCTCAAGCAACAGACTCGTTGTCCTCTTGGGAGTATTGACCATGCTGGAAGTGCGTTCACCGATAGTGTTACGACCATGACTGACCATGTCTCGACGTTTTAAAAGCAAACAAGTCTCCATCAGCGCCCCAACACTTAAAGTGTGTCGTGAATGTCTGTGCGGCCAGACCTGCAGGGGTGCGTCATAAGTGTCGTAATGGCTAGTGATTTCCCACAGCTCCCCTTCGAGAGGCGACGCCGGGATAATAACTGTGATTACTACTGTCTGTTTTGTCCGTATTTCAGTTCCAAGGTCCAAGTATCTCCCGCTAGCCCCTAGTCAGCACCTGTCCCGGTTACTGCTACGCTAGTGCCACATGTCTGCTCCTATCTGGCTGTCCTCGCCGTTCATAACCCGACTTGTTTTTACGTCCGTGGACGCTCAAGCCCTACGGGAATTCTTGTAGGCTCGCGCTTACCCTAGGTTCAATTCCATCTGTGTTTGCGTCCGATGTGCACGTTTGCATATTTTTTCGCTCGGACTGGGCTTTTTATTGACCAAACCCGGGGTTCTGTTGACTGAAGATGCGCAGGTAGGGCTTGGAAAACCGCAGAGACTAGAACACAATGCTTGGCAGAAGAAAGCATATGCTTAAACACATACATGCTACAGTTCGAACGTCGCGACAGACGATGTCCGCCGTGTGCTGCACACCAGAGTGGGAGCAGGCACGGCGACTTGAGCGTGACTTCTTCTATAATGGCTGTTAACTTCCGCCGCATCTGCCGCCCGGTATCAAGACATAAGCAGGAAGACAAGAGGTGGGAAAGAGCGCAGGTGGCTGGCGTGGCCGGAGCCGCTACTGGGGGTGCCGCCACAACCGGCTCGGATCCCACTAGGCGGAAGTGTACTGAAGGCCTCATTAAGAAGGAGCCAGTGCAACCTGACTCTTAGTCCGCCAGTCTGTCACTCCACACAAACACGTACTGGGCCGACTGCGAGGTCCGATTTATCCCGTCAGTTGACAGCCTTCCAAACCACGGCTTTTGACGTAACGCGATAGCTTCAGGTGCTTCAGATTGTTGATAGTGAGGAAAGTATGCGTAGTCGTCGACCTTACACTCCCTTCCCATTCCCAGGCCCCAGTCACTGTCCGAACCGGCCGGTCGTCTGGTGAAGGGATGGACCCAAGGACTGTCGGAGCTAGAGAGTTCGTCTGCGCGCACGCGCCACATGCACGACCTGGCCCCCCAAACACAAGTAACAAGGTTTCACACACCAGGGGGATAGGACGCTCAGATCTCACCAGCAGCAGATAAGCCATACGGAGAAAAGAGCCAAAAAACACACTTTGCACTCCCGTATGAGGTGCCAGTGATGTTGGGTTTTGGAGAGGTGTACGCGTTATGCACATGTTCATGAGGGATGTGTGGTGATATGGTTGTGTCTGACCATAGTCAAACTCGGTTCCCCTGCCTAACAAAGCCAAACAGACCGTATATGCGTGATAAAAAGGCCTGTTCCTGCACAATGTACCAGACCATCACAGATGTGAATGTTTAGTCGCAATAATATCAGGCTTGGGCCGAGAACACATAGCTGAGGGTGGGGGTGTTGATAGTGGATGTGTTGGTGGTTGACAGAGCATCAGGAACATGTTAGTCGGCGTCGGGGTGGTAGAGGTGGTTGTGTTCATCGTCGCTGCGGTGAATGTGACAGATGCGCACCTGTCAACTTACCGGCTCGGACAGGACTGGGGCCTGGGATTGGGAAGGCAGAGTGAGGTCGACGACACAGTGCTTGAAGCTAGCACGTGCGTCCGAAGTCGTGGGTTGGAAGGTTGCCAACTGACGGGATAACTGTGGAATAACCTCGTAATGCCCATTCTACAAACAAGTAGTACTACGAGTAGTATGAATTCCATATGTCAAAGGTATTATACCGTACTCCCGACATAGATACTTACTAAAAGCTCAGACACGTGTTTCGCCGATATTCTGCCGCTGCGTGACACAGCTGCGAGGGGTTCGGCTCTTCAGTGGGACCCCCAGCGTTCTCCAGCGGTTTCTGGTATATGAACTCCAGAGAATAATCAAGTGAATAATTTCAGAAATTACTCAGTGCAGGACTTGGAGTTAAATCTCCGGGACAAGACTTTTTAGGGTCAGAACCGGGAATATACAACGTTAGGGGGCGCTCACCGATCGTTCATACGGAACTCACTCGCTCCGTTGTGCCTTAAGGACTCTCTCGTTTTCGAGCCCAAACAGCAGCCGCACAGCGGCGCATGATATATAGGCAGAATGGGTGGAGGCGTGGACTTCTAAACCAACAGGTTGCGAGTTCGAGGCTCGAGTGTTCCACACTTCGGGCTTGGGTAGGGCTGGCTGACGACGGCTAATAAGCCAGAAATGGCCATTCCAGTCTCCCTTGTCTTTGGCGGTAAAATCCTTCTGCACATACAAATTAATATGGATATAGGCAAAAATGCTGACCCCAGGTGTTAAACCCTGTATTTCTCACATAGCCTATCTCCGATGATGTGCTCGAGCATGAACACGAAACGTCAGATGAATAAACCTTCTTCCCCAGAGATCGCCTCATCCTCCTCTTACATATATATATATATATATATATATATATATATTGGAAAGGTATTATACCGTACTCCAGACATGGATACTTGCTAAAGGCCCAGACACGTTTTTCGCCGATATTCTGCCGCTGCGTGACACAGCTGCGAGGGGTTCGTCTCTTCAGTGGGACCCCCAGCGTTCTCTAGCGGTTTCTGGTATATGAACTCCAGAGAATAATCAAGTGAATAATTTCAGAAATTACTCAGTGCAGGACTTGGAGTTAAATCTCCGGGAAATGACTTTTTAGGATCAGAACCGAAATTTCGATGAACATTCGAGTCGAAGACAATCAACTACTGCGGAATAACCACGTAATGCCCATTCTAGATTCACTCGATTATTCTCTGGAGAGGAGTGAGTAGAGGATCGACAGCCGGATAGGAGCAGGCGTGTCGCACCAGCGTAACAGCCTACGCGACAGGTGCGTGAATAGGTGTAGACGGAGAACTACTGGGGAGATACTTGAACCTGAGACTAAAATACGGACAAAACAGACAATAGCAATCACCGTTATTATTCCGGCGTCGCCTCTCGAAGGGGAGCTGCGGGAAATCACTGGCCATTACGACACTTATGACGCACCCCTGCAGGTCTGGCCGCACAGACATTCACGACACACTTTAAGTGTTGGGGCGCTGTAGCCCAGACGATGGAGACTTGTTTGTTTTTAAAACGTCGACACATGGTCAATCATGATCGTAACACGATCGGTGAACGCACTTGCAGCATAGTCAATAATTCCAAGAGAACAACGAATCAGTTGCTTAAGGCTAGAGTGCTGGACTTAATAACGCAAGATAACCAAGGGACGCGGGCTCTACGCTCAGGTACAGCAACACCCGGATTTGGATAAAGTTGGTTTTTACGGTATTTCTTTCTTCATAATTACAGGCCACTAAAAAAACGTCTGCAAGGGTCTTAGATTGAGCTTCAGCAGGCAACGGGACGAGAATTTCTCGCAAACTGGTCGGTGAACGTCTTCCTCGTGCTAAAGAGTAGTCCCGACTGCTGCCGACAGGACAACGAGCCTGTAGCTCATTGGTTGTCCGTTGAGCTTGAAAATTCTCAATGTCCAGAGAATTCGAATTTAAATCCCAGATTACTCAAACTTGTGGTTCGAACCAGGGTTCCTTGATTATTGAACTACTTGTACTCCAATGCTCTACCATTGAGCCATGAGACCGTTGTCCTCTCAGTCGTGACCGGGAATATTAACACTGAGGACCTCCCCCTGGCACCTAAAATCAACCCGGAGACCTGAAAGGACCGTTCTCAAGGTCGACCGTCCTAGAGAATCTCGCTGTTCACGCTATCAACGGAAATTTCGCGCATGGATCGGCCTGGCAACTCCTCCTTCCTCAGACAACGCCCCCACCACCAAATTAATCTGTTCGGCTGTATTGCTAAAATAAAAACAGACCCTATAACGAGCTAGAACCATCACGGGCAGGTGTACCGCGAGATGTTTTCTAGTCCTCCTCACCACAGCAGACAAATTTATAAATTACTGATTTTTCGTCACTAGACAACTGTCTATATACTGTCAGAATCGGTGAATACAATTGAACTCAACTCCGATTATAATCGATATACTGAGCTTCAAAAACCTCCTGATCCCAGATAAGTTTTCAGATCTCTCCGACATGAAATCTGTGGCATGCCTGATGGACGATAGCAGACTCTTAGATTCCCTTGTGTTCGTCGGCGGAAAGCGTTATTGGCTGTGCTTGGATACGAAGATCACCCGTACACAACACATCTTCTTCGATCTAGAGCGTTGGTTCAGAATGGATTTAGCTGTTTGGCCAGATGCTATATGGTGCCGAGTGGGATAGGCCTAAGGGTTTTCAGTTTGATTAGCCGCGGGCAGAGCAAACAACTTCAACACCTGTTTGGATGAGTAGTTCTGAGCAAGCTGCGAAAAATTTTCACTTTACCATAACTTGAAAATATAAAAAGGTAAGAACGGACCTGTCAAGAAATGACCATCTAGTGACTACGTCAAAAGGTATGTTCTAAATTGTCTTTGGTAAAAAATGTAAACCCTGTAAACTAACTGCGGTTCACTGCTCACCACCAGAGGTAGTATTCGAAGATGCCAAGATAGAGGACCAAGCAGTCTGAAGATAACAATGACGAAAGTTACTAAGGTACTACCTGATGGAAGTGCCTAGTTGTTAAATGTGAACTAGCCCTCAGCAAAACAGATATTGGAGAGGTTAATTAAGAGTCCTTCTCCATTATATTCACATAGTAAGGTCCACAGAAGCCTGACACCACGAGGTATTTACTGAAATTTCAAGGACACTTTGAAACTTAGCGGACACCGCCGTCCTCAAAAAACACGATAATTTTACGCAAGAAATGTTCTTTTGATACACAAAACACGCTGTACTTACGATTGCATCTGCTACTTCTACTGAAACTTACTAGTCGCTGGACGTCCTGTCAACGTGCGACCTCCTACTCCTGAGATAACTCTGCCATCAAAATCAAACAAAATCATTTTTGCTTTGATCAATTGCGTCTCTATGAAAGACGGAAAAACCGCATGAATTGCGCGCAGCATGATCATTAGGCACGTGAACAGACATTAGGCACTTGACTATATTTCGGACTCCCTATGACACTAATCCTATGAAGGTACTTAATGAATATGTGAGGACAAAATTATTTTTATTCATTACTATGTTTTGCTGAATTATTTAGTTAGTTATTTATGTGTGCAAGCATTATGCACTTCTGAAACTCAAGTTTACCCATTTTACATGAATTTTCGTATTTTCGGCACCTCCGCTTTTCTTGAGCAAATTGTTATTTCTGCTAAACGAAGCAGTACTTGGAATACTTATTTTGCGTTTTCATTTACCCGAATATCGTTTATTATTGGTTTGGTGCTTTAGTGGACGTGTTCGGAGTGGTTTTCGATTGGTTAGTGATTTTCCCCTAATTTAGGGATATCGCAGTAGTTAGGTGACGTACCGTAGAGAAGTGTCTGCTTAGATAAGCCATTCAAAATCGCGTTCAGCTATCGTGCCATCGTATCATACATTATACAGTGTGTTAATTCTACAAAGTAGGGAGCAGTGACAATACTTTTTTAAAGGAACTCTGTTATATTTTGTCTAAAACGCCTGTTCTCGTGCGTAAATTTCACAAAACCAGAAATACTGCGGATATTTTAAATGTGTAATAATCCTGGGACGCCCACATGTCGGCTTAAACACTTTGATTACTGGATGAATTGGAGGAAAACGTGAATTCGAGGATAAACGGAATTACTCGGCACCAGCGAATTTCGCGAAGTATAAGCGTTGCCACAATGTATGAACAATGAACGAGGAATCATCAAATTGCGACTGCTTCGGATGGTGAATGTGAATGTCGGCAATGTCTGAATTCGGCTAACGAGGGTTGACAACGTAGGAGGTATTCAAGTTCTGGCAAACTAGATTCACAGTCCATGCTACTGATCTTGCGTGCGGGACAACTAGACAATTAAAAAATGATCGAAGTTAACATATTTAAGCCAGAATTATGACGATCCAGTTTATGCATCGCGAACCAACCCTTCGAATGCATTTCGACTTCAGCTGACCTAAAGTGTCAGCAGTTAAAGCGAAACTGTCGGTTCAGGGTTGTATTTTGGTAAAATCTCCACTGTTTGGCGAGTGATCAGTAGAGAAGAAACGAAAAGGTGCTATCACCTAGCTAGAAGTCACCGGAACATGCGCTCAACCCATCTGGTTGGTACTTGCCAGACCTCGCTCAATGACCTTTACTCACTGGTACATGGGAATTCATAGACCCAGTACGGAGTGCAAAATACTACAACACATCATCAGCCTGAATTTGGCGCGATAATTTCGGAGGGCTCCTTTTTTGGTGCTTTTGCAGCCTCTAAATTCGACTACCCTAGGCGATTTCCCCTAGGAACCATATCAAACTAACTTGGAATTCGTGAGTGACTCTAACGTCCTGTGGGCCCAATTTTTGCCTTTGTGCACCAAGAAAGCGAGGCGGGAGATAGAACACTAGCTGCGGGCCTCTATCAGCTGACTTCATTTACTGCCGAACTATATGTCTGGGACCTAAATATGAGTCTCCTAAGGTCATGCCGGAACCTATTGTGGTTGGACAACCTCCCCTATTCTCTAATCCATGTATGAGGCTGAAGAGTCGTTGCTATTCATTTCAACACAAATCGACTGTCTTCACTGGGGTCCACGCACCCTTTAACCATCAAACTGGCAGATAAGACACCTAATAGGAAATCCGTTCAGAGACGCGTATTGCTCCCAGCCGGCAGTCGTCACAATCCGACCGTGTCATGAAGATGACTCTAGTTTTCAGTGTAGTATGAAGATACCAGAGGGAGAAAGTTCCCTAGACCTATCCAAAATAGCCAGGTGGGGTGAAGGTCAAGGGTGTGATGTGCGTTTAGGAAATCGCTAGTAGACTTATTCTGATTTTTGGCCGACTGCTCCAAGCTTGAGGTTACCGTAGGGGTTACTGTTAGATCTAACATTGACGCTCCGTAGCGTTAAATTTGAGGTACGGACTACGTGACTGTTGTTGGGCTTATGCCAACACCTGGACTTAACTGCGATTCTACGTTGACGACAGTTCGGCCGTCAATCTCGACGATGGCCACTGTGTGCAGTCTTGCTTAATCCAATTCTGTCCGCCCACCATCGGGAATGCTGGCAACAACGAGCGTTGTGTCTGGGGCCAGAAAGCATGAAATCGCACAATATTCCGACTGCGTCAATTTAGGGTCACGGGCCTAGCTGACGAGTGTATATAGATCACTGTCGAAGGTGCAAGTTAAGCCTATGGCTTAATGACGATCTGTAATGACCGTGAAACAGCTGCCTGTGACTGCGTGTTGGTGTCTTAACGAGCTTTCTAGGTACACATATACGTGCGCTAAGATTTCCGATCCATTTATATTTTTGCGTTTTTCATCCCCCGGAGAAGATTCTGAAGGGTAGGCTTAATCCCAGACCAAACCGTATATATACTGGCGTTCCCCAACCGTCCTGGTATCCGACATCAGACTCGTGCGGCACATCGTCGCTGATCTACTATACTCTTAGCATAGGCACTAGTGGAAATGTGATCTCGGTTATTCTTGCCCGGGAACGTTTCTCAAATTTAATGTAGCAAGTGCTGAAGACGATAAGAATGTAAGTTTGTAAAGCCGGGATGTATATATTCCAGAAAGCGAATGGGGAATTCTGCAGAACACAGTAATGCGCCGGAGTTCTCGCAGGTGCGTCATACGACAGCAAAAAATTGGTGAAACTCGTGTCGGGGCCTCTCGCTAGTACCTTTGTTCTAGGTAGGATAATTCCATCCCAGTGTATACTTGCATATCTCTACCTACCGTTTGACTAGTGGTAACTCCACGTATCTGGATGAGACTAGGCTGAAATATTCATAATTACGTTCGCGATTCACTAGAACAGTTATGTATCCAGAATTGTGCTCCATGTTTACACAATAATTCCCGGAAAAACTGAAAAATACTAAGTTATGACAGTTTTGCTTCACTAAGCATAACTAAAAAGTAGGAAGAATGGATTGCCATTTTTTGAGTAATTTACTATTATTGAATTGGGATTCCCCAAATTCCCAATTGACGGTTTACTTACACAGACACTGATAGGGAAACATCAGTTCTTAACAAGCGTTTATCTGTCCCTATGTATTTGGTGTTTTAGAAGATTTGGAAAAATTTGGGTTTGTCTTTTCAAACTTGAAATCAGGACCACTTCTAGCCCCACAAGTTTTCGGCCCACTAAAATGTCCTGTTTGTTTCCTTTCTGGTGGCTGAAATCTATCGGTCCGCATTTGAATAAAGTGTTTGTGCCTTCTAGAAGGCGACGGTGAATCGTTGAGTGAGGACTACCTCAGCGCTGGGTTCTTGCATCCTGGTCCCACTTTTGGGTTGGTTTCTGGCATTGTCCAGGCCGTACCCATCTTCCTCGAAGTGTGTTGTGCTCTCGTACCGTAGTCTGATTTCCGAGCTTGGCACGCACGTCCCCTCCGTCGGCAGGCGATGGCCGGCGCTTAGAGCGTTGGTTCCCTTGTATTGGCAGTGTCCACATAAGTGCTCAATACACTAGTCATTATTATCAATGTTATTTGTTCCAGCAGTACAGTTTTGCCAGCCAGTGCCATATTTATCTCGAGTGTTTCAATTCTATGCAGATGGGCGGCAGGAATACACAGTTTGACCGCGTGATCAAGTTGGTCTGGGTCGATCCTGCATTCGCACTCCCCATTCCTTCCCAACACCCGCCTCCTACAGCTCCGCCAGCGCTTCAGCCAACCTCAGCTGCCAGATTGTTCCATCGGATAACACGCTACCACAGCTCGTAGCGTCTCATGAGCGCGTTCGCCTAGCCCACTGCGAGACAACGTCGACCAATGGCCTAATCAGACCTCTCGACTGCATTTTAGACCAACGGACTGTGCCTGTCCAAAGTTCGCACTTGTCTGAGCTGGACACGAATACATGCACCCCCAACCTGAAGTATGGTGCAAAGCCACTGGTAATACATGAACAGTTGTAATAGAGGTCTTTTAGGGGATTGAAGTGGTGTTCTTGAATAGATACAGTGGGTGGCCGATCTCATGAAGTGTTGACTGAAATTCTGAAATGCGTGCTCGATTAGGAAGGATTACTTAGTCGTGGTTGTAATACTGATTCTCTAGCGGCATAATCTTATAATATTTCGAACCCGGTAGGATGTGCGCTTTTTAATACACTGCTTTTCAATCTCCTGTATAAACCGTACTCGGTAAAAGTGGCTACTTAAGTAGTATACATTCTCCCACTGGTTTTCGAGGGTCTTGTAGATTCAAATATATTTTATAGAAAGCACGAACAAAAATATGCCTTCTTTCAGTCGTTCGATAGAGAATCACGTTACCTTTATATTTTATACTCGAAGACAGATTATATTTAGGTTTTAAAAGAATTTTATAATTTCTGACTAACTTGGAACCTGATCAGCCGTTACATTAGGGCTTGATGATTTCAGTCTACAAAGTGCATGCGTTCCGCGAAAAGAAAATCACATATTCTCTTATGCCATTAAAAAGATATCATATAGAGTCAATCAAATTTTACTGTGAATGCGGACAATGTTGTACATTTCATGAGAAGTAGAGGTAAACGTACAGGTGCGATGCTATATGAATGCATTGCGCGGTCTTAAAAAATCCCATAATTCGAAACATTTTTAAAGCCTTATTACACTCCTTCTTCGAGTACAAAATATAAAGATGACGTGATTCTCTATCGAACGACTGAAAGAAGGCATATTTTTGTTCGTGCTTTCTATAAAATATATTTGAATCTACAAGACCCTCGAAAACCAGTGGGAGAATGTATACTACTTAAGTAGCCACTTTTACCGAGTACGGTTTATACAGGAGATTGAAAAGCAGTGTATTAAAAAGCGCACGTCCTACCGGATTCGAAATATTATAAGATTATGCCGCTAGAGAATCAGTATTACAACCACGCCTAAGTAATCCTTCCTAATCGAGCACGCATTTCAGAATTTCAGTCAACACTTCATGAGATCGTTCACTCACTGTAGAAATTAAAAAAGACTATTTTGTGCTGTATGTTTGTTTAAATGGGTTAAAAAGGTACTTTGTAGGAAGATATGTCAGGGGGAACACACAAATCCATATCCTGCCCTCCCCTGTCAGCCTTCTGGTCCTGAATACTGATTTAGCCCAATTACTGGCCCAGTCAGACGGAATAAATTTGCGCTACTGTATCTGATGTGTTCGCATGTCTCATCTGTCGACCCTGATGAGCGGTTAAACCACTTGCCTGCAGTCTACTGGTTAGTCATTGTTGGGGTATGCTAAAAACCGACTGTCCAAGTTCTTGAGACCGACAAAGTCTGCTAGGCCATGATGTAGCTCACGTTGAAATCAGTCCTGCAATGCGACCACTATCAAATCTTTGTTGATTAAGTTCCAAGGGTAAAACCATGGCGTTTGTCCATAGACAAGTTCAACCCTGCTTTTCTTCCTTCCCCGCCCCCAGCCTTTGGTGCGTGGGCGCTATGCCTTTTAAGCACCTCTTTCTGGCGTTCTCTGCAGGGCGGGCGAGCGTACGGCTGCCTTCCCCGGAGTTTCACCAAACAAGCTTGTAGAGGCGAACAAGATCCGCTTTTGGGGTATAGGGGTGACCTCGAAAGGCCGGTGAATGCCTGCAAGTTGCCTTAGTTCATCTGTCGGAGCAGCATACAGTGAAGGTTGGCGACGCCGCACCCACTTGCTGAGAGAGCCTTCTGCTGGTCTCTCCCCCCCGGGCCCACTTCGACGACGGTACACAACAGATTCGATTTTGCACCGATTTGGTCCGTTCACCGGGTTCTCATGCGGTAGGTCGTGGTCAACTGGGTTACAAGCCTACCCACCTCCTCTGGCCGCCTTCATATCATTACGATTTTGCAACAGTTTCGCACATCCCTTCCTCCCGCTTAAAAACGAGCAGTACTGAGATATGGGGGTAGTCTTTAAGCAAAAACCAATTCAACGACGGAGGTCTTCGTAGGAGATTTCGTTCGGCAGACTAGACGAAAATCGGTTATCTGGTTAGCAGATTCCTGTGCGTGACGAGAGCGATGTGTTGACGTTAGCGAAATGCCGGTGTGGAGTGCAAATGAGGTTATTATCAGTCGGCTTGGCTTTGAGAGTAGTAAATTCCCAATTTGTACAACAAACCTGTGTTTGGCTGCTTCAGTTCGTTTCAAATTTCGGTCGTAGAGGAAACTGGCTAGCCATCGGTGCAGGTGTTGGGCAAAAAACCCAGGCCTTGCATTTGTTTTTGGGTTTTGATGACGCACAATATAAAACTGCCCGCTTGAACGCGTTTTTTGTGGTCGGCTGGGAATCAGACCTAGTCGACATTCTACATGCACCTCGATTTTTATGCTGTGGAGGATTCTAATCCATTGACCACATGGGATGTAAAATGAGCATAGGCTTTTATTATTACCATTTTGTATTGACGTTAAACCATCGAAGAAGGTCATTCGCACATGCCAGTGGACAAAACTCCGACGCGAAAGGCTAAGTTTGGCTTAAATGTTCTACAGCTTACTAGGCTGATGCACTCAATCTCGTGGCATGAATGGCTGATAACGGTTAATATGCCAGCAACGGCAATTCCACTTGCTCTCTTTTTGTCTTAGCCAAAAACACTCCGCGTCTTGAAAATTCATCCATACACAGGAAACTGGAACATATCATCAAACCCGGAGTGACTGATAATGTGGTTATGAGGTAAAGCGCTACGTACGGGATAAAAGAAAGTTTATTTGGTAACGATCGTCTGAAGGACCCCACTTAACGGCCGGTAGACTGTGGATCGCGTCGCACGCGAACCGTGATAATGGAAGTTTTACGGGTGGGATAGCACGCCAGGCAGTAAGCCGACGAAATGTAAGAAAATACGGAGACTGGGTGGATTTCTGCCAACAGTCTTATCGTACGCTTTTGAATGGCAACAGGAATGTGCGTAATAATCAAGAAATGGGTAAAAAGCAAATTTTCATATAAGTAACGGAGTTTGAGTAGTGGTTTGAGGTCATGGAAAGCAATTGCTGTTGACATCATAGTGTCTGCAGCGGTCTTCAAATGATTGACAAGATAGAACTCCATATGGCATGATTCACAGTCTACCGACAGTAAAGTGGGATACTTCATCCTACCGCTGCTGTTCATCCAATTACATTGTGTCTCATAGGCCTGTACAGCCTTCCCTAGACGAGATCTCAAAATAAACCTGCTATTTATATAATAAACCCAAATTTTGAAATGAAAGCGCCACTCAAAAGCACCAGCTACAGCATATTGGTCTCGAAATGTTTTATTCACGAGAAGGGCATGAAATTGAGGAAAATGGCGTTCCGCGGGTAAAATAGCAAATGAATATGGCTTATGTTGCAAAAGCCCGTAATTAAGGTCTCTTAATTTGTGAGGTGGTTTGCAATCTGGTGACCAAGCGTGGCCCCGCAGCAGTTTCGCCTGGCAATTAATTTGGTAGAAAGTGCAGACTTGTTAGCAATATTATTGTGCTGTAGCAATTTTTACCAATATTTCTGAAAAATAGTGCGTGCTTTCTTTTGCAGAGCACTGTAAAGGCACTAGGTTTTTTCCGTTGGGCAAGGGAGTATGGCCCCCCCTCCCCTCCACCTTGCCCTTAATTTGATATTGCACTTAGCGTTAAAGGTAGAGCGGTTTTGACTGGGGTTAAGGCTGGGTTAGAGTCAGAAGGACTAAGGTTAGGCTTATGGGTATGGTTATGGCTGGGGGGGTTAGTGGTAGGATTAGGTTCCTGACGGGCACCGGCAAGGTTTAGGCTAGGGTACTCAGGGTTAAGGTTTAAATCAGGACACGGGAAGAGGAACTCACTCAGAATTTGGCACGAAGCCACCTGTAGTACCGAGGGAGGAGAGGGAGACCATATTCCTATGTCCGGCTTCAGACTTTTCTGTGATGCAATAACTGTTTCAGCGCGCGTCTGGGTGCTTTATTTGCATTCAGTCCGTGTTTAGACCAATTCCAGTTTTCGCGGATGATGCAGAAGCCATCGCAGGTCCCGTTTTAGAGCAAAATCTGCTCATGATTATCGATGATGAACGCGTCTACATGACTTGCAGATTTTAGTCGTTTTGTAAAATCACATGACAACCAGATTGTCACTTTTTAACCTGCACGGCTATAACCATATGCGGATTAACGGTGGCAGTAGAAACCGCCGCGTTTCTTCGCAACAGACGTAACTGCGATTTATGAGTCGGACTCAGCTACAACCACTTATTTGCCGTCGTAAAAGACGGGTTTCGTTTTCGTTGAGGCTCATGTTCGGAGTTTTCTCTGCAGTGTCAACTTTTAAATTATTAGGTGACACTCCACTCATTAGCATTATCTCCATCGAATGCCGAATGCTGATACAAGAAAACGCAGGAGCACAATGCCTTCACCGATCCTGTTTGACACAACGGGGATTTTATTAAACTAATCGTTATTCAAACTCTAATCACATGTCCCCTCAATACAGTTGCGCCATCGCCTGTTCGATGATCAAACATGTGAAGTGGTTGTTTAGTATGTCAGGAAAGCAGCCTACTTGCGACCTGCTTGAGGTCATCCAACGCGAGTTCGCAGCAGGTTTTGTGGAAAATTACTGCTCACCACTCCCCACCCCGCAGAAGTTATAGCTGAGACCAAGGCAGACAAACCTTGTAAGTCAGAAATGAAGGAAGCTGCAACATCCGGGGGTTTGGATCGGTCTGAGGACGAACTCCTTCGGCTTGTATGTTTCAGTACTTAGTACACAGTCTGAAGTATCAAAAAATATGCTTTGCGCTTAACTGCCTTCCGGACTGCAAAAAGTTTAATGCTCG
>CACRXP010000035.1:1291976-1336907 GCA_902702965.1 Spirometra erinaceieuropaei | reverse complement strand
CCTAATAGCGGTAGCTTTTTTGAGCATTCGGGGAGCACTGCCAATAAACATCCTAAAAGTTCATGTAAAAATCTTAGAACGAATAAGCAAGCTTGTTCAGTTGCCAGTAGTTGTTTATACAAGTGAAGACTGATGGGTTGGACGCCTTCTTATTGACATCGTCAAGGACTACGAGGAGGCTGTAAGAGATGATAAGGAGCAGGCAGTGAAAATCGCCCTGAATAATTTGCCGAGAAGAATGTAGAATTAATCTGATTTGTGAGTTTTTGGGGAAAAAGAAACTGTCGATCATGTGGGGAATGTGTGCGTGTGGACAAAACTGCCTTTCTGATGACAGTTGGTGAGGGTTCGAAACGTCATTTATCAAGAGAGTATTCATAAACCGGAGGAGGCTACTTGAGCCGTCAAGTCACTGTGGACGGCCTTTAAACGACCCACGAGGTAAATGCGCTGAACCAACGCAGGAACTAGATCGGAGTCCGGCAGTCGTTATCAGGAATGCGCACCCATTACAGCAGTCAGCAGTGGGGTTGTGGTGGCAAGCCTTGTTGCAGGCTCGTGCCGCGCCAGTCGGGATCCGTGCCACCCTCAGTTTTTGTTGTGGTACTGGCCAGTTGTGGCGGTAATTCTAGGCGAGACTGTGCTAGATACCTGAGTGCTCTGCCGTCTCCGATTTCTTGACTCAAGTGGAAAGGAGGAGGAGTGATTGTGATAGATGCAGTGCAAGTCTACTGCCACTTCAACTTAAAACATATGCAAGTCACCGTCTCTGACCTCAGCCTGCTGTGGTAGGCTTCGCCGAAATCGACGGTCGAACTGTCGATGGATGCGATCGATGTATTTCTCAAGGCGGCTGAACACAGAAAACTGCTGGAAGCGTCAACAGGTCGCTTAGGGTCAAAAAAGGAACAAAACCTCATGGATCGCGAGGATCATCATCTAATCGCGGATAAATGCAACCATAGCACCTTTTTGCTGACTGAAGAAACCACCACAGAGGAAACCTCCGCGATCCTCAGCAGTTTGCTCAAGGTCGACACCAGGGAGTTCGAGACTTAGAGTGAGTGACCTATCTAATGAAATGTTGGCCAAAATTATGAAATGCGTTTCCGATTAGGACGGATTACTTAGTTGGGGTTGTTATACTGATTATCATGCAGCATAACCCAATAACATTTCGGACTCGCCAGGATGTCGGCTTTCGAATGCACTTCTTTTTAACCTTCTGCAGAAACCACACTCGGTAAAAAGGGCTACTTATGTAGCATGCATTTTTCCTATCGATTTTCGCTTGTCTTATAAATTCAAATACGTTTTACAGAAAACATGCATAAAAGTATGCTTTCTTTTGCTTATTTGGTAGAAAATCACATTGTCTTCATATTTGATGCCCGAAGGAAGTGTGTATTTAGGTTCTAAAAAGTATCCTAATTCCCGAATAATTTTCAGTCTGATCTGCCATTGCATCAGTGTTTAGCAATTTCAGTTTACAAGGTGCATGCTTTCCGCGTAAGGAAAATCGTATATTCCTCCATGCTTTAAAAAGATACCACATGGAATGCATGAAATTATGTAATGGATCCCGATTGTGTCGTAAATTTCATGAGGAGCATTGGTAAACGGAGATGTGCGATGTTGCATGCATGGATATCGCACGATCTTAAAAATCTCATAATTAGAAACTTTTTTAAAACTTAAATACACACTTTCTTCGGGCATAAAATATGAAGACAATGTGATTTTCTACCAAATAAGCAAAATAAAGCATACTTTTATGCATGTTTTCTGTAAAACATATTTGAATTTATAAGACTAGCGAAAATCGATAGGAAAAATGCATGCTTCATAAGTAGCCCTTTTTACCGAGTGTGGTTTCTGCAGAATGTTAAAGAGAAGTGCATTCAAAAGCCGACATCCTGGCGAGTCCGAAATGTTATAGGGTTATGCTGCATGATAATCAGTATAACAACCCCAACTAAGAATTCCATCCTAATCGGAAACGCATTCCAGAATTTTGGCCAACATTTCATTAGATCGGTCACGCACTGTAGGTGCAACAACACCTGGGTTTAGATAAAGCAGAGATGACCACCCCAGTCTCCCTTGTCTTTGTAGGGACGCCTTTCAGCAAATGCACTTCAGTGAACTGATAGTTGAGTGGCCTCGTCCCGCCACAGTATTTATTTGTAAAAATATTGAGCAAGCTAATCTGCAGACAGCAGACAAACCTAACCTAGTCAGTATTTTTTCCTGCCGAACACTCCTATTATGAGATTATAGCAAATGAGGCGACATTCCAAACTGCACCTGTGCTTGTCCTTACTTCTTCCACAACTTGTCACAAGAAATGCTTAGACATTTCCCCTATAGGGGGTACAATTATCTTCTGATGTTATGGAATTCAAGTCTGCCGTGAATTGTACTGTTTCGTGCATTCGATTGCAAAGCCGAATGGGTCGATTTATGTTACAAGGTAATGCCGTCTACATGTTTAGGGATCTGCATTAGCCGTTTTGATACAAACTTAGGCACGTACGTTGCAAATAGAAATCTACCAACTAAATCTAACTTTGACTGGCAACAGCTGCCACTAGCTGTGTGTCCAACCCTTCGACTACATGCAAAGCCTATTCACTTGCCCGGGCAGTGGGGGCCTAACAAGCCTTAAACGTAATTAATTCTTTTTCTAATTTTCATGAATAGATTTTAATGATATTTTGATCGTCGTTGCCGACGATGTCCACCATATGCTTCACAGCAAGATGGGAGCAGGAACGGTGGATTGTGCGTGAATTAGTTTGTAGTGAATGCAAACTTTCAAAACATCTACCTCACAATCTCCTCCTCCCCCACCTGGACCTGGTGTCAAAACAGAGTCAAGAAAGCCGGAGGCGGGGGAAGACGCAAGTGGATGGCACGGTCGAGCCCGCACCTTGGTGTTCCATTCCACACCCCCTGATCCGCACAGAAAATGAACAGGATTTTAACCAACAACAACAAAAGGGACAGGCTAGGCCGAAGTCGCACCTAGGCGTGCCGTCACACCTGGCTAGGATTCCATGGAGTGGGAGTGTCATAAAGACCACACCAAGGAGCCATTGTAGCCTGATTCTTAGACCAAAACTAAACATAACCACTTGATGACGAGCACTCTGATGACCACCCATAGAGTATTCGTAAAAACAAGATAATATCGACACTTTTAAACAAAGGATTGCCCGTGGACGTCCGGATTTCGGAAAATAACCTGTTCGCAACCTGCGAAAAATCACTTTTAAATATAATACGTTTTGGTTGGCGAAACCCTCGAGGTCAGATTACTCCGGATGCGCAAACTAAGTCTAGGACAACTATTAATATGGTAAATTTCTTAAATATACGTTAGCGTAGATTTTTTCTCAAATTTATAAAAACTTTGTCTGACAAAATTACTTTGACACATATCCCAATCGAGAACAGTGGCATTTTTTCTGAAGAGATTTGGCAAATGGGCAGAATGTGCAACGTTTTAGACGCCTGCAAATTATCGCATCGGTATCCGTCATCACGTTTCATGCGTTAGTCCACATTCCGCATGTCTCTACATTTGTTTTACCGCTCATTTTTGAATGTTCTGGCACTTTAAATAGACTTGGCAAGCGATATATTACAATTTCATGACCACTTAGCGCCTGTACTGGCTGGCCACATTATCAGGACTAAAATGTCTTTGAAAAATGTTTTGAAAATCTGATGGTGCGACAAGGTATTTTGCGGAAATGAAGTGACTCCCTTGGGTTAGGGAATGATACCGTTTTTCTGAACTCCTTCCATTTCGACAACCCACTATACGCAAGCATATTGCTCTGCCACCTAGTAAATCCTTGAAAAATTGCTCGTTTACCAGTTTTTTGAATGTGAATAATTTTAAACCAGACCTGACGTTACACTTGCATTCAGGGTTTCCAGACTATAAACCGTACATTTTCCGCGTACGGAAAACCGTACATTTCTCTACGGTACTAAGAGGAGACTATATGGCTTTCATAAAATTTGGCGGTAGATTTGAGCCATATTGTGAACTTAAGGAGCAACATTACTAAATGCGGAGACACGATGTTTTATGAAAGAGCATTTCACGGTAATAAAAAATCTTACGACAGGAAACTTTTCAAAAACCGCATAATACCCTTTCTTCAAGTATAAAATTTAAAGAAGAAGTAAATTTCTACCAAATGATTGAAAGAATTAATATCCTTATGCATGTTTTCTATGAAATATAATTGAATTTTTGAGGGCATCGAAAATCAGGGATAAAAATGCGTGCTACTTAAGTAATCTTTTTTACAGAATATAGATTTCGCATGCAGTCGCAAAGAGGTTTGTTCGAAAGCCGGCATCATGAAGTAACTGAATTATTATAGAATTATGCTACATGATGATTGGTTTAACAAATCTATCTAATTAATATTTTTGAAACGAAAACGCATTTCGGAATTTCGGTTGACATTTCATGAGTTAGCCCACCTACTGTGTGTGTTGAGCTAGGCATGGCGAACGTACAGGAGGTGCTAGGGGTGTCGAAACTGCGGTCAATTCCACTCTCCTGGATACTCATGCGACCGAATAAGCCCATGCGGTGAGTGAGTGTGCGGGGCAGTGTGAACAGTGGAGGCGAATGCGGCGAGTGTAGGTTGGTGCTCCAGGCACTGGTTCGCCAGTCTCTGTGCGACGGACCGGGTCAATGTGTGAGGTGAAGGTGCGTCGCAATGAGGACAGACATGCATAGAGTCCACGTCGCTGGCGTTGTTGGTGGGGGCGGCTTGATGTTAGTCGATGTGTCAGGATTGTGTACAGGGATGGTGGGTACAGTAGCCGCCGGAACGGATATCGAGGCCATGGAGGAGTAGAAGGATGGTAGTGGGTGCTGGTGCAGCTGGTGTAGTCCGGTCGCTGCCGTCGGTAAAATGCCCTACAAGGCCGATTGGTGCCCAGAACTTCCGCTGTCAGTGTGGGCAGGTCGAGGGTGGTTGAATATTGGCGTTGCGGGGTGTCTGCAGTTGAGATTTGAGATTTTAATAACATAATAATAATCTTTAGGACCGCGAGGTCTGTTATAAACTTGCCACAGGCCACATCGGTCGCCCGAACAACAGCTCTACCTCCATAGAACCTGGCAAAGTATATGTTTTCGGCTACTGCTTGTAAAAACCTCAAGGGATTACTGGAAGAGATAACAGAGTTAGGGAGGTCCAAATCCTACTTGCAGCAAAGAAGTACGAAACCTCAGAGTTCTGAGACAATTTTAAGCAACATAAGGACAAGTCCTTCTAAGCCCTTCAGTTTTACCGACCTATCTGGGTCTCCGAATGTTCCCACGGAGTCGGCGAGTAAATCTACCTAATTTGAAGTTTTCTACACACTCTGGCTGGGCGGCCCTTATGTACTGCATCCAAACCCCCGTTGCTTATTTTGTTGTTTTCGACGATAACTGAAATGCCTAGACTTTCCTTTGCTGCTGTTATGAGCATAAGCGTACCCTGTGTTGCGCAAAGTCGTGCAATTTATTGTTAAACTGAAAAGGACAATTAAAGGCACAAAGTAAGACCATCCACCATGGGTAGTGATATGCTTTAGTCGTGTTGAAGCCAACTGAGTCTGGTGTGCTCTTACAGCGGCCAAGGACGTTGAGGACGACACACAAGCGAGTTTAAGTTAAACATTTGGGCTTGTTACCCCAACTACGGAGGCACTGAACAAGGTCGTTAAGTCCCACAGTTAGCATACATATAGGGAGATATTAAGAAAAAATGATTCAAACAAATGCTGCGAAGCCTGTTCTATTGACTTTTCAGTAGACGTCCAGAGTGTTGCTCCCGCCGATGGCGTTTATTTTCTGTTCTTTTTCCTAATTTTGACGAAGAGGGTTTAATAACACCGTGCCTATCGGTCACCTCCAATAAAATTAAGCGAAATATATGCTCCTCTTTGATGCCTGCAAAAAATAACTGGATTTCTAAGGGAGTTTACATGATTAGGAAATGCAAATCCTACGTGCAGCAAACGAATACAATACTGCAGAATCCCGGGAGGGCCGCGGGTAAGAGGGAGGAAAGTCATTCTACTCCTTCCGTTTTTACCGACCTGTCCGGCTCTCTGACTGTTCCGGTGGGGTTGAGAAATAAATATCCTTAATTTTAAATGTTTTTAGTTCCGTGCTCTAGACGGCTCTATTGGGCTGTATCTAATTCACTAATGGATTATTTTGGAATATCCGAGGTTGACTAAGAAAGTATAAATGGATACCAGGAAGTGACAGCAATAAAGCGGGCCGCGACGAGGCTTACATCAGAAGGTGACCTAACAATGCTCATGCAAGCACGAACTCCTGTCTAAGGCTTTTCTCAACCGCCGTTGACAGGTCCCGTTATGGCTGATTGCAGGTCTGTTATTCTCATAGGTTTCCTCTTGCCCGAAACCTAATGTGGTGTCAACTAAAAGGCCATATTATATTGCGATCATCTTGCCTTGTTTAATTTCTGAGGAAATAACTGCGCGAACTTGAAGTAAGTCTTTCGGAACAGACCTTTTCAGACACGGTCCGAAGTTTGATATGAACATTTGAGTTGAAATCCACCAGCTACTGCGAAATAACAGCGTAATATTCATAAACCGCCAACAGACAACCAGTAGTATAAAATTGTTTGATTAATTATCATACTAACAATACAGGCGTTTCGGGGATCTCGTGCCGCTGCCTGGCGCAGCTGCGAGGTGTTCGGCTCATCAGTGGGCCCCCCAGCTTTCACCATGTGTTTCCTGATATTTGAATTCCAGTTTCGACTTGCCTTGTTTAACTTCCGGGGAAACACGCGTGTCTGGGCTTTAAGCTAATACCTGTGTTGTTAGTACGGTAAATAATCACACAGTGATCATCTTTTTGTAGCACAAAGACGACCTTTTCTCCTAGCCCATAAATCTTGTTGTGATCATTTCCTATCGCTGTCAGTTTACTATGGTAGATGAACACAATAACTACGTCCTTTTTGCCAGGAACGAAGCCCCTCCTACTGTCTACTCGGGAATGCCTGTAGAAGTTGTTCTCTTTTTTAAAGTTAATGGAGTTGGTAGAAATCGAAAGGGATAAACGTAATCATTTTGATGCTTTCCTGAAGAAAGTGAGACGGAGGAAGGCGAAAAACGATGTATTTAGGGTAAGGGAGAAGAGCATGAGAAATATCGGTGAGACGGGAGAACCAAAAAGGAATAGAAACAGGACGGAGACGAGGAAACGAAGAAGAAAAGACGGAACTAGAGGGCTTATCGTGTAAGATTGGAGGGGAATTGGGGGTAGGATTGCGAGGAGATGTGGGATCCGGAGGGTGAAGGGAATGCAGAGGAGGAGGTTAAACTAAACAACAAGATGGAAAGGAAAGAGCACCGCAGGAGGAAGAAGACGACGACTAATAGCGGGAATAAGGGAGTTTTAAAAAGTAGGCAAAAACTGCTGAATGTAGCTTTTTGTAGATTTCTGTGCGTGTGGTGTGCGTCCCCAAGACGGGCCGCGCGGCAGATGCGCCACACCAACACGGGAGCTATATTGGATTCTGGCAGGCGTTATCGAGAATGCGCACCCGTAACAAATGCCAGCATTCGGGGAGTGGTGGCAGGTCCATTTGTCAACTCACACCGAGCACAATGGGATGCCTGCCGCCTCCACTTTTTGTTGTTAGTTAAAATCCTGGTCGTTTGCAGCCTTGACTAGGGGATGTGGAGTGGAGCGCCAAGGTGCGGGCTCGGCCGGGTCATCCACCTGTGCCCCCTCCCGCTTTCGGTCTTCTTGACTCTGTCTAGATACCGGGTCCAGGTGAGGGAGGAAGAGGAGGAGGGAGTGCAGTAGATGCAGCTCAATTCTATACTCACTATGAACTAATTCACGCGGAAGTCACCGTGCCTGCCTAACCTTGCTGTGGACCACAAGGTGAACATCGTCGGACACGACGGTCGACTTGTCGGTGCGTTCTCCGCAAATCCTGCAAAGCGGGTGCATCACGAGTGAAAAAATCGAACGAACCCCGTGTTCGGCCAGATGGAACAGTGCGTTTTTAGGCTAATGTGCGTGGGCGGACGGCTGTTAGAAGCGTTATTACAGCGACGTCAGCATCCTGGCCGTCGAAGTTAACATCTGGTTAGAAGTAAGTTCATGAGGGAATGGAAGCCGTTGTTAAAGACAATGCGGGACCGTCCACTTCGGCGGCGGTGACAGCTGTGACGGGAGAGGCGGCCGAAAAAGAAATCCGAGAGCCAGAGACGCAACGATCCCCCATGTGTGCACTTGAGGCAAGTAACTGCCGCAAGAGATATATAGTCAAATGGTGAAAAAATGCTCTGTATGAAATCAGAAGAGATCGTATTAATAATTGTACTGTTTGTCTGATCTTTAGGGCCTCGAAGTCTGTTATAAACTTGCCGCAGGCCACATCGGTCGTCCGACCAACAGCTCTACCTGACCAGATGTCCAAACCAGGACTCAACAATAATGGTGGGGGAAAATGTATTGATGTATTCTACTGCGTATAATAGACAAAATGTAAATGTAGAAATTTTCAAGGTCTGATTAAAATTCGATCTAACGAATAGTGCCCTTACATGGCTAATATGACTTTCGGACTTCTGGCTCATCTGGCCGGTTGGATAAGCCTTCTGCCCTGTCTTGAGCTAACCCGATAGTAACGCGCACCTTGTTTGTGTAGTGGCCACTAGCGCGACATCCAGACATGGTCTACAGCCCGTGTTCGCACACCAAAACGCGCAGGGACTCGCTTTGTTTTTAGGGCAAACAGGCTTGGCTGTCCTGTTTATCGTACAGTTTTTGCTTCTGGTAACCTGTCAGCCACTTGCCTGTGCAATCGGTAATCTCTATAGTGCTGGTGACATCTGCTTGGGTCAGTTTTTTTCGAGTTAATTGCCGTCCGAGTTTGTAGAGTTGGTACCGCACAATACGGTAGATTGTTTTATAATATTGTAAGCAATCTCTAATTCCTACCGTCCATGACAGCGAACGGACAGTGTTCATCCCAAGTGGGGGACGTAGCTCAGATGCAAACGCTAAGATGTGAGTGCGCACGGAGTTAGATGGAATTTATCAGAATGGGAGTTTATTCTTCACGTTACCCTAATTAAGGGCCTCCACGGAGGCGACACTTGGCAAGGTCAGCACGTGTGCCCTCGGTATTAACTTATGCCCGACCCCATAAAATTTACAGCAATCGGTACAAAAAAGCACGAAAATACAGCATCGTGACATACAGTGGCTTATACTCCTCATTTTGTACGCGGGCGTACACTGGACACTTAGAGTATGTAGAACAAACAAGATCCTGAATCTAGTTGTAAAGACCACGGACAAAGGGCTGCATCACATCTGAGTGCACAACAGTAGAGATGGACTCACAAAGTCGGTTGTAGTTAAGACGACGGCTGTGTTGTCCGACACTGAGGCTTTGAACGACTTTTCAAGCTCTGGGGAGGTGTGGGGATCCGACCGGTGATCAGTGGTCGACCTGAGATCGAAGCATTTCGATAAAGAATGTGAGAATCTGTTTGGGTATATTTTTAAATGTTTTGGGTGAGGAACGACTTTTTGTATTCTCATATAAACGACAGCATTCTTAGAGTGCAGAGTCATTTGAGTAGTAATTCATATGACCATAACACAGATGACACTGTGAGTGATCTCTCTCTTAAATGTCCATCAGAGATTAAGTGTTAACTTGGGTTAGGGATAGCTGGTGAGGGAATAGGATCTGTATATATTCATTGCAAGATTACGTCTGTGCTTCAATATACTTATTCGAAGGAGGACTTTCCAGATGAGCTCAGGACTAATTGTCTGGCCAAGGGTTTGGATTTCACCAACAGAGAGGTTTTGCATGGAGATAAGTTTATAAAAACTTGCTTTAAGTAGTTGAAGCCAGATGCAACCCCAATGTTATTTACTATGGACTAGCTTCGCGTGGTATTATCAACACATCGGACGAAAAGCGCTGCCATCTACTAGGAGGATAATAAATCTTTCAATGTTTTGGAGTTTTGCAATCGGGAAATCTATAGGAAAACAATCAGTGGTGCGCCGGGTCAAGAACCTTGACAGGATCACCAGAGATTTGGGGTACATCTTTGCAACTATGAAACATCCAGCTCAGAATTTCTACTGCGGTCAAGAGTCTGATACCGTATATTCAAATTCTGGCCAGTCCACTGCTTGTAGTTTTAGGGAAGATCTAGCAAAGCATTTACAACCTCGCTTTGGATGTAGGACGATGGGAGCCTGATATCAGTCTTTAGAAATTGAATCTGGCCTTAGGTTCGCTCTCAAGAGTCCGTTGGCGAGCGTAAACAACTCCTGAAACAGAAAATCTTCATTTCCAGTTAAACGTTGCCCTAGGGCAAACAAGTGTAAACTGCTGTGGATCACAAACTAAGGCAAGCCGAAACACCAATGAGGTAAGATGGATTATTTGGGAAGACAAGTACGAAGGAGCAGGCAACTAAGGCGGACACCGTGGCAGGAGAAGTTAACCACTTCAGAGGGTTACCAGACCACTTTTCCGGCTGAGAGGACTGACAAGCAATAGCGATTACCCTGCCAGACAGTGGGGGCAGGATTTCTAAAGCGATTATCGCCTGTGCTTCGTCAAAGTCCAATGTAAGGAAGTGACGTGTTTGATGACCTACATCAGCAGATTCAAATTTATCGGATATTGTTCCGTATCTCAGTTGAGATGTAAAAATACGTCCTTTTGATTTCCAGCCCTAAACGCAAACCGTCATCCAGATTTTGTGAAGAGTCTGGTAACATACAGAGGAAGATTCAATCGTCCGCTAAATTCCTATCGATGTATGCAGTTCCACTTGATTTCCAAGTTTATGTGTTGGTCGGATTATTTCCCTGGCAGAACCACTATTGACCGCGTTTGCCTCCATTTGTGACACATCCCATCTTATCTGAATTAATATCGGCCCATTCTATCTGATCTCAGTATTTGGGGCTGCAACACTTCTCAAGCTAATTTTTGCCGTTACCGCCTGCGACCCATAGGTCAAGGAGGTCTGGCAAGCCCTTACGTACCAGGTAAACGGTAAACGTCCAGCAGTCGATATGAATTGCTCTGCAAGAAATATTTAAAATGAAGACGAAATTTATGGGGGATGGTGTGCGTCATAAACTGAGGCAGTACAGAAGTGCATACTTCCCAATTCAAAACTTCGTAAGTCGGAATGGCAGGAAAGTAAAAAGTCTAGAGGAGACGCCGGAAAAACTAAGGAAGTAGTCGTCTGATTCTGCTTATATTGTTCGAAGATCGGTTCGTACATGTGATTCATCTCCCCCATTACCGTTCGAGACTGATTTCCTCTACATAGAATTCTACTTTGCCCTCTGAATGCTTCTAGAGTTGGATTCGGTTATAATAAGCGACAATTCCACATCCTGTGGATTATGGCGCTTAGTAACTTGGAGGCCTGTTTGTTTTCTGTCATTAAGTTTGACCGAAAAATGGAACCATATGATGATCTCTGGTATTCTCTGAATGAGCCAGAGTAGACCTGTCAATGCCGGCCGGCACTTAAACCCATGTCGTACCATAGTTCTGGGTTCTCTCAGAAGATTCGACTAACCGAAATCCACGTTCTACGTCAGTCAAACCGACTACACTGGTATTTTGGTCTTTTTACGATTTGAGACTAGGAATTACCCCTTATTTCCCCCAAACTCCTTCTGCATGTCGCTATTCGCAGGTTTTACCAAAGGGTTGTCAACCCAGCATTGCTATTGGTCGGGCAATGTGGAAGCCTCGAACCTCATAAGAGTGTACAAAAACAGACGGACTGGCAAGAAACCAATCAGAATATGACCTTGAATGAGCAGTTGCCTGACCAAGAAAAATTTATTTCTACAAAAACACTGGAAGGGACCCAAAGAGAGAGACTTAGAGAGGGAGAATCGCGGACGATTGAGCTTGCAGTATGGAAGGTAGCGTCTTCGGAAAGAACTCGGGGGCTTGGAACAGTTGTAATGCTGTCATAAACAAGCTATTCGATACAACACCGGATACAGTGAACAAAGTATCTAACTCTTTGAATTCCGTAGATGCTCTTATCCGGACGGGTAAGCCAAAAGGTCTCTATTTTGTTGCAAATAAGGATTTAATTTGTTTAAATTTAGGCGACATTTAAGGTACATAGCAGTATTTGACGAAAATTCTTATTTGAGCATGAGAGTAAAGTCAATATGGCCACATTAGGCTGTGTTGCGAATTCGAATTGGGTGTGCAGTTCATGAAGTCGTTTAAATTTCGCCCCAGTGTAATATGGCGGCTGTATTTGGAGTGATTCTTCGATAAGTATTGGTTACAAGGCAGTGATGCAAGTGATTATGCGCGTTCCGTTCGCTCACTAAGTTGTGCGGCAGTAGGTTGAGATCCGTTAGAACAGCAGTCTGGGTCAATTATGACAAGATCTGGGGCTATCACCGGCTCGATTTTTTATAAAACTGTTTTTTAACGCAGCTAGCTTTCTGCCATTAAAGGTTATGCCGTATACGTGCAGTCCTTTCCCTCACATGTACTTAGAAGTGAGTTCTTTTCAGAAATGTCAACTCATGCCTCTGCGCCACACACAAAGTTTCTCCTAAAAACTTTAAATTGTTATTTTTATGTAAGGTTACACCACAGGCTAATGCAATTCTCCGCTAACAGCCACCCATTTTAGACGTTACTGAACGTAGTACAAAAATACTACATGGTTCACCACAATGACAGCACATAGGCACTGGTGAAAATCCAGACACTTGTCTCATCTATTCGTCTGCCGCTGCCTGACGCAGACGCGAGGGATTCGGCTTATCAATGCGTCAACCAGCGTGCGTCGGGTGCTTTCAGTTACGGGTACTCGATTTCAACTTTAAAATCTCCTCAGAAATTAATGCGCTAACTTGAAGTAAATCTTTCAGGAAAACCCCTGGAGGGTCGGTCCGAAGGTTGTCCTAAAGCATTTACCCCAAGTTAGCGCATTAATTTCTGCGGGAACTAAAACGTTTGCACTCCAGTTACTGGGTGTACCAGAAACACGTGAGAAGTGCTGAGGAACCCGATTATCAGGCGAGTCTTCCGCAGCCACGTCATTTGGTCGCAGAAAATCGGCGAAAGGTGTGTCTGGGCTTTTAACTAACGTCTGCGCGGTCAGTATGATTATCCAGGCAACATATGTATACTACTGATTTCCTGTTGGAGGATTATAATGAGTACCCGATTATGCCGTTGTAGCTGATGAATTTTGACTTAAATATCCATGTCCACACTCGAACCGAGCGCCGAATGGTTTGTAGAGAAGGACTCACTTCAAATCAGCGCATTAATTACCGTGTCATCAGGATCTTATCCGCCGGGGACTCACCTTTAAATTTACGTGCTAAGTCCTTACAGGCATAATTTTGTTTGCCACAGAACGCGTAAAGTTTGCATACATGAGCCGCAGGTGGGGCCGCGGCGTTCTCGACTCACCCAGACTCCTGTGTTTGCGTATATCCTTACCTCCTAGTGGCCACTCAGTTACGATTTCCTGTCCCATACTGAAAGGGCAGGTTGCCTTTTTAAATATAAATGATGAATCAAATGTGTACTGCTCGTACGCACAGTATGTATATGAAAGTTAAAGACTCCGAGTGTAATGAGTGCAGTTGGTCTCACAGAGAAAACGACGCAGTTGCAGAGATGGGGCCCGGAAGTGTTGTCTATGCGGCCATATGCCATCATTTAGACCGACAATTTCTTGTCGTCTATGAAGTCGTTATCACGGAAAAATCACACTCATTCGTAGTATATTTTTAAATAATTGTTTCATGCAGAACTCTTATTGCGCAAAGAGTTGGCAAGATCTTCAGTGAAGGTACGCATTTGGTGATAATTAATACTTTAAACAGTGGAAAGCTTTAGCTTGAAACCAAGGTGAAGTCCTTAAAACCTTCGCAGTACTGCATCGATTTCAAGGAGGGGGGTTGAGCTTCATAGCTGCTGGAACATAAAGCTCCTCCAGTTGTTCTAATTTACCGACAGTCACGTACCATGCCCCCCAACAAAGGAGAGAGAAAGGGGTCTGTTTAATGCTTCTTGATCGGAGTTCGAGTTAACGTTTTAGAACAGATTTTGCGCCCAAATTTATTGTGCATGATGCAGCACTAATTCCCAAGGCTTAACGTTGTGGTTAGAACTAGTCTCGATAGTTAGGATCACATTTTTGTGTTAGAAAACTACATAGATTTTATAAACGGAAGTTAAGGAAAACAAATATCACTTTCCCCAAGTTACCATTTCCATTGATCAAACTGTATGCGCTGAACAATAACTTTTCGATTTTCGTGTTGATTTTCTAGGCAAATTCAACTTGTTGTATGCCCTTATTCGTAATCTGTTACGCAATGACGGGTTGCAGTTGATAAGCTGTCGTTAAATGTATTGGTCCAGCAAATTCGGTTGTTTACGCCCTTTTTAAATGCCCATTGAGGACAAAATGCTTCAGGCATCTTCTTGTTGACTATTATACGTTCGTATTTGTCAGTTTTCGAGGGAAGAACTTAACAAAATATGCGTAGAATAAAGCGCTGCATTAGTAGGTGGAGGTTACAGCATAAAAGCACCATTTCTTCACATGCAAAGACTGCTTAAAAAGAATAACATCTCACTAAGTAGACTGTTACATAGCCCACGAGCACGTAAAAAGATCGTCAAAATATGAAAGGGTTAGAAATTCATATACTTTGCAAAGTCATATCAGCAATTTAAGCAACAAGCAGGTAGCAGTTTCTTTGAGGCCTGCTTTGTTTTTGAGAAAGGATGTCTGAGCCGCTACTGAACCCCCCGTTCAACTGTTCCCATTTGTAAACTTCGACTGAACCACAGAAAGCACGTTGTTCTCAGGCACCTGGGTTAGCCAGGAACTTTGAGTTGTTCACAGCTCTGTGCTACAAGCCCGCGCTTGAAACACCGGTGTGTACGCGCTACTCATAGAAAATAGCATAGTGAGTGGACGAAATTGCCCCCGAATAAGTGGGATAACGCTCAAGGCAGGCGACTGTATTCTCGACCAATTGCATTTTGCGGGCTTTTGCATTCTCCCCACAATTCGCTCAGCACTTCGGCGGCGGCGGCGGCGGCGGCGGCGGCAATCCACCGCCACATCGACAAACTCCATCTGCCCTGTTCAGTCCCTGTCGCACCAAACGTGTTAGCGCATTGGTTTCGTGCAACTGACTGATTAAGTCAGAAGAAGACACCTCCGTTCCGCTCATCACAGTACACTTAATTGAAACTGCTCAAAGCTGAAATGGCACACCAGAAACGAAATTTACTCATTCAATCTATATTTTGGGTATTTGAGTAAAAACGGCATATAAAAAGCCAAATTCACATTTTAGAGAGTTTAGGTGCTTTTCACTCAGGTCTGCCAAAGTTATTTTTGTGTTTGCCTTTGTTTTCAGATAAGTCTGGATTTCTTTATTGTGCTATGAAGTTGTGTGAAGCGCATCTAGTTAATCGTGACTTCAGTAAGCTAAAAAACTTGCAACACGTGTGCACTACTGGCTGCCTGTTGGTAGTTCATAAAGATTACGCTGTTACTCCGATGAAGCCAAACGCATTCGGCCCAAATATTCACTCCGATGAGCCTATTTCCGGTTGCTTCGAAAAGTGCACTTTCCAAGAACTGATGTCTACAGTAGATGTGCTAACTAATGAAATGTTAACTGAAATTGTGAAATGTGTTTTCGACTCGAGAAGACTACTTAGAGCAGGTGGATTAACTCATGAAATGTCAATCGAAATTCCGAAATGCCTTTCCATTTAGAAGAGATAAATTAAGTAGGATTGTTCAAATAATCATCATACAGAGTAATTATATGATAATTCAGTTACCTCAGGACGCCGTCTTTCGAATGAACTTCTGTCAGACTGCACACAAAAACTATATTCTGTAAAAAATGACTACTTATGTAACGTAAACTTTGCTATCCGATCCTCATTGCCCTAAAATATTCAATTATAATCCATGGAAAGCATGCATGAAAATATTCATTTTTTTGCTCATTCGGTGGGAACATACGACTTCTTCTAATTTTATACTCAAAGGAAGGGTTTAATTAGGTTTTCAAAAACTTACTATTTCCGAGTAATTTTGAGCCCGACCTGCCGTTACACTTGCATTCAGGGTTTCCAAACTGCAAGCCGTATACTTCCCGCGTACGGAAATCCTTATATTTATCTACGGAATTAAGAGGAGACTATATGGGGTTCATAAAATTTGGCAGTGGGTTTGGGCCCTATTGTGAACTTTACAAGCCATATTGGTAAATTCAGAGACATTACGTTTTATGAGCGGCCATTTCAGGGTATTAAAAATCCCACAATTATAAACCTTTTAAAACCGAATTATACCCTTCCTCTGAGTATAAAATTGGAGGAAGACCTAATTTTCTGACGAATAAGCAAAAGGATTTAATATTTTAATGCATGCTTTCCATGGAATATAATTGAATATTTAAGGGTATCTAGAATCAGTTAAAAAATTTTACGTTACTTAGTCATTTTTTACAGAGTATGGTTTTTGCATGTAAGAGGAAAAAGTTCGTTCGAAATTATTATAGAATTACGCTGTATGATGATTATTTTTACAATCCTACTTAGTAAATTTCTTCGAAACGAAGACGCATTTCGTAAATTCTGTCTAAATTTCATGAGTTAGCCCAGGTATTGTAAGTAGGGTCGTAATATTAATCACCGCGCAGCATAATCCCATAATAATTCCATTAGGTCAGGATGTTGGCTTTTAAACGAAATTCTTTCCAGCCGCTTCAAAAAACTACAGGCCGTAAAAAAGGACCACTTAATTAGGGTGAATTTTTCCCCTTGACTTTCGATGCCCTTATGAATCGAAATATATCTCATTGAAAACATTGCATAGAAATATTCATTCTTTCACTTATTTGGCTGAAAATTCCGTTTTCAAATTCGTCACTTAAAGAAAGGACATAATTCAGTTCCAAAAACCTTTTCCAACTTCCGAATGCTTTCAAACCTAACCTGCCATTACACTTACATTCAAGGTTTCAAATCCACAAGCTGTATATTTTCCGTGTACGGAAAATCATAATTCCTATGCTCTATTAAGATGAGGCCGTATGCGGTTCATAATATTTCGCAGTGGATCCGAGTCGTGTTGTAAACTCTACAAGAAACACTGGTAAATGCAAAGACACGATGTTTCATTAAAGAGCATTTCACGGTCTCAAGAAATCACATAATTAGAAACTTTTTAAAGACCGAGTTTTACCCTTCTTCCTTCAAATATAAAATTTGGAGGAGACGTAATTTTCTCCTAAATGAGTAAAAGCATGAATATTTTCATGCGTTTTTATAAGATATATTCGAGTTTATAAGGGGGTCGAAAATTGATTAGGAAAATTTATGCTACTTAAGCAGTCATCTTTTACAGAGTATAGTTTTTGCAGGTAGCCGGAGAAAATGTCATTGAAGAGCCGACATCTTGAACTACTGGAATTATCATGAGATTATTCTGCACTGTAATTAATATTACAACCCTACCTAAGTAGTTTTTTAGAGTCGAAAACACGTTCCAGAATTTCGGTTAGCATTTCATGAGCTAGCGCATCTACTGTAGGTACTATACTCTTTTCCATTGGTGTTTCATAGAAGCCGTGCAGGAAAGTATTCTCTTCTGCACTCCCTCGGTGCCAAACTATGTCTTCTTTAAATTTCCAAATGATTTTGAATTCGACCTGCTGTTGCCCTTGCGTTGAGGGTTGTCAAACCTGAAGCTGTATATTTTCACTGTAACGGAGGAATCAGGAATTTGCATTCGCTATTAGGAAGACGTCATAAAGCGCTCATGTGATTTCGCAGTGGATGTGGTTGATGTTGTACACTTTATAGGCAGCATCAATAAACGGAAACGCGAGAAATTTTGTAAATGGACATTTCAAAGTTCTCCAAATCTCATTGCAGCCCCCTATTAGAATCGAGAAATACCCTTTTTACATGTAAGGAGTTTAGGAGGAGACTCAATCTGCTGTCAAATGAGTGCACAAGTAAATACTTTGGGAATATTTCCGTCAATATGTACTTCAATTCATAGACTACTGAAAATCAGTGAAAGAAGCGAGCACAACAAAAGTCATTTTTTAGTGAGTTCAGTTTTGGCAGGCGGCCTGAACGAAGCGCATTCAAAAGCCGACATCCTGGCATGACTGAAATATTGCGGAATTATGCTGCATGATAATCAATATCAGAAGCCTCACATAATAAAATCCTTTCGGGTCGAAAGCACATTTCAGAATTTCAGTCAGGAGATTGACCAACTACCGTATTCTTCTGCGAATTTGCGCATTATTTAGTATACATCTACCAGGAAGCCCACAAGGAATGCGGGAGGTCCTCGTAACTGTGCTACATCACTAATCACATGTCTGGGCTTTTAGCTTGAATCTGTGCTGTCAGAATGGCGACAAACATTAATTTCAGAAAAAATGCAAACGCATTACGGTAGGGGCCTCGCAGAGGCATTATGGACAATGACGATTTGTCATTTTTTGATGATTCCGACGAACACGGATTTTTAAGATGACGCACTTAATAATTCTCTAACGGGCTTTATAAGTTTCCTAACAGCTGCCGCTTATACAGTAATTTCTATCCGGGTTTTTTTCCGGTCGTCGAAATCTCCGGCTGGTTGTTAACATTGCCCTGTTCATTGAGCAATTGGAAAGTGCCTTTCATACGAGCAGACATCATGCGCCTACAAAGATGTCCTTTTCCTCCTGGACACTTTAACAGTTACATAACTAACTGTATTTATTAGGCAGCGTTTCTGCCTTCAGACCGTCCGTAAGATCTGAAAGACGTCTTCACAGTTTGTGGCCAGTAAAGTGTGTCTAACCTCAAAACCCTCGTAACTCTTTGCAAGGTGGTTGTCTGCACAGATTACCGGTCGATCGGACGGCCGAAAAGTTTCAGCCGACATATACAAGACGATGGCGATGGCAAATGGCCAATCAGAACAGAGTTCCCGAGAAGGAGTCACTAGACGGCAATTTTGAACCTTAACCAAAGTCCATTTGGGATAAGACAACAGTTTAGCATTCATTTTCCTAGGGAGTTTGTGGGAAAACAGGAGCAGAAGTCGTTTCATTTCTGGTTCAGACAAAAACATGTTGCTTAAAGTATTTTGCAGAGTCACTGCACTTGATATGCTTGTATGGCTTCCATCCAGGGCCACACGCTTATGTTATAAGTTTGGAATAAACAGTTTTCCAGGCTACAAAGTCGGAAGTCATTCGCCAATCAGTACCCTTAGGCGCAGGTTGCAGAAAGTCGGAATCAAGGAAATGTTTACAACTGAAGCCTTAACTGCCATAAAATAACGTCATTTGAAGGAATTTTTCTCGGTATGAATTAAAGGCAGGCACGCGCAGCAGTATTTGTTGGAACCAACCGCAACGCCGTCGCTACATAACACAGACAACGCACAAAAGGCATACATTAATTTGAATTTGCGAAGAAAAATCAGTATAAAACAGTCATTTCACTGTTTTTTGCACACAGAGTGGTCAATGAAAATGGAAACTTAGAAACGCAGTTTAGGAAAGAAAAAAAGGAGAACGTTGACACCCAGAAGGAGGTGCTTTGGAAGTCATTTAGTCGGGCGCTGAACTACGCTTTCTGACAGTCGAACTATTAAAACCCGAGGAGACAAAAGGACATACAGTGCAGCTGGACGCGTTCAGCAACCCCATTAAAGCTGTATCAATTCCAAGGACAAAGGATGCCTTCCCATTGCGTGTCGCCTCGAATAGTATTTATGAATTCACAGACTTGTGGAAGCAAGCGCTTTGAGCAAACATAGGCAGCTGACAGCCAGGCCTATTGAGCAAGTGCTTAAATGGCTTTTAAAACAGGGAAATTAACTTATTTGCTCTTTTATCACGGAAAACCTCCTAGATAGCGGTCACTCAGTTGACCCTAAAACATCACTCCGAGTATTAGTTCGTGCACTAGTAACTCGGTCGCTGCGCTATTTGGAAGCAGCCTACATACGGCAGGAGAAATCCGACCTATTCAAACTGCTAGACCACCTTGTCAACCTTAACTCGCCCTGATAATCCGTAAATTTACATCCTCACCTTTTTTGCTTGCCAACTTCCCCATTTTCTTAAGTTGCGTCTTTCAGTTGTCATTTTTATTGATAAATCTTTGTCCACTTTACAATTACCTAACTATTTTTGCGTTGACGTATCTGTGCAGATTCAAATATCCGCATGCGTTTTGTTCGTTACTTCTTTCATGCAGCGACGAGTTGCAGATGATAAGCCGTGGCCAATGTTGTTGGTAAAATAAATCCCGCTATGAATGCTGTATTTTAAATAGCGTCTTTCATGAAAAAAGTTAACAGGACCATGAAGCTCCCTTGATGGCTGTTTTTACGTAGGCTAAAGTGTTAAAAACTCGCAGAGCCCCTGTAAGATATTCCCCCGGAGTCGGCACAGAAAATATCCACCGAAGCCACGACGCAATAGTGTGCTGATTAATACGCACTTCCCTACCTGTTAGCCAGCAGCAGGATTTTTGACCCTGTCTGATATTTTTTAAGGTTCCTTATGTATTTGGGCGCAGGCATATCCCCCCAATTAATTTAATCACTTCGCATTTAACAAACTTCTATGTAGTCTACCGGATGGAAGGCACGTGTTCAAGACGGTCCCGGAGCAGATATTTACCACTCAGTATTACCAATCTTCCAGCATCGCCGCTTGCGAACCGTTAACCCTGCTCAAAAGGTTCTCAGTGCTAATTAGCCTTGCTAGAGGGCATAGACTCCTGTCCAGAATTTTGCTGTTTCAGAGTGTGGCAGCCTACGTTCCCCCGACCTGCAGCGGCAGTTGAGTTATATGCACAATCTGTCCAAGCGTTCTTGGATTCTTCGACAGTTTCCGTCATTCACTCGGTCATCCAAACACAAGCTCTCGTCCTTTTTGATAAATGTCTTCCGTTTAAACTATTGTTGCAAATATTAATTTCGGTAAGCGTAGATAACAACACTAGGTTGGTGTCAAGTAGGTTAGCATGTGGAATACTTTACATGGTTATTCTTTGGGCATAGCGAAGTAGAAAGCGAATTCAAAAGCTACCTCTCAGCGGATCGCCGATGCATAAGCTGGAATTTCTCAACTTACAGACAGCGACCGATGTCATGAAATGACCGAAATCCTGAAGTGTTTTGATAAGGAAGGATTACTTAGGTACCGTTGTAACACTGATTATCTTGCAACGTAATCTTATAATATTTTGGACTTGGCAGGATGTCGGCTCTTGGGTACGCTTCTATTCAATTTCCTGTAGAAGCTGTACCTGTTAAAAAATGACTGCTTAAGTAGCATGCATTTTTCCCACTGATTTTCGACGGCCCTATAAATTCAAATATATTTTACAGAATATATGCGCCAAACTATATTTTTTCACTCATATTATAGATAATCATGTCAACTTCATATTTCTTTACTCGGAGAAGGAGTATAATTAGGTTTTAAAACAGTTTTCTTATTCCCGAATAATTTGGAGCTTGATTAGCCGTTGCATTAGTACCAAGTGATTTAAGTCTACAAGGTGCATGCGTTCCGCGCGGGGAAAATCATGCATTCTTCTGTGTCTTTAAAAGGATGCCATATTTAGTCCTTAAAATTTTGCAATGGATGCGGACTATATTGTACACTTAATGAGCAGCAGTGGCAGACGGACAGGTACGGTGCTGTATGAATGGATATTGCACAGTCTTGAAGAATCTCACAATTAAACACCTTTTTAAAAATTAAATGTATTCCTTCTTCAAATATACACTATAAATTTGACATGATTTTCCATCAAATGAGTGGAAAAAAGAATGGTTTTTGCACATTATTCTATAAAATATATTTGAATTTATAAGACCATCGAAGAACAGTGTGAAAAATACATGCTACTTAAGTAGTCACCTACAGGAGACTGAAAAGAAATGCATTCAAGAGCCGACATCCAGCAGAGTCCGAAATATAGAATTATGCCGCAAGATAATCAGTCTTACGACGGCGCCTAAGTAAACCTTCTTAATCAAAAACTCATTTCAGAATTTGGGTCAAAATTTCATGGGATCGGTAACTCACTTCTGGAAGTGTGCGGTTTGGCCCTTCTCACTTTTAATTTACATTTTCAAGGGGCTCATCCCGCCTTTCTACTTTGTGTATCACATGATATTTTAGTTGTCCACTGAACCGGAGCTCGTTTCACATGCTATGAGCTCAATTTACCAACCAGCCCAAAAGGTTAGTTCGTACTTCTAGGCCCTCAGCGGGCGTCCAGGATTGCCGAGGAAAAGGCGTATAAAAAAGGTGAGTCGCGCTGAGGCGTCAGCCCTAAACGAGTACCAACAGTTAGGTAGAACAGGTTGGCCAATTACTTTTCCAGTCGGAACATTGCGTATATTGTTTAGAAGGGATTTGACCGGAGAGGAATGTCGTTTCTACCGGCCATTTTATTAGTACCATTTATGCAGTAAAGCTCTTTGTAAAGCTTGACGTTGGGCCGACTTGAGATGTCGTCACTGGGTATCTGGACGAAATGGATTTGGGTCCGCGTATAAAGCTTCCCCATTAGCCATCACTGCAAGCTCCATTTTTGCCGACTCTTGTGATGTCGCAACGTTGTACCTAACCGCTTCAAAACGTCTAATTGTCAGCGAGTAACCAAGGAATCGAACATTTCCTGCCTGGAACGTATGAGAGTGGGAAGAAGTCCTTTTAAGCCCTCATACATGTAAGGCGGATCTGATCTTGTTGGCAAGGGTCGAGTATGTAAGCCCACTGGTAATATTAGCTTTGTCAGTAGGGCAGATGGACGCGACAATTGACACAATCTGCGGATGTCGTTGAGAAAACTCGCACTTCCACCGTATGTTTGTTTAACTACTCCGAGGAAGTGCCGGGGCGGGCCGGGCACTTGAAAGAGGCGGTTAGGGACGCGTAACCGGGTGGAAAACAGGCAATTCAAGGTTACTGGTGAAAAAAAGTGTGGCAGGCAACTTTAGTTTTAATTCTAACTCTTTCCGGACCCTAGTCTTTAACCAGAATCCAACCCTAAATCCAACTTCCTATTCTTAACAGCAAAATCCGGACACCATCTTGTCCTGACCCTAACCGTAAAGTCAACCCCATACTCTAATCTTAGCCCTAAACGTGTAACCCCGGATAAACTCCAGCGTAACATAAGCACCTAAAGCAAATTAGTAGGTGTGTGTGTTAAGATACTTCAATTATTACCGACTTGCTCACTGCGTCTGAACGTATCTATGAGGACATCTAACCGTCTCACTTGTACCCCTAGACACCACGCTTATCAAAGCCTTTCCGTCAAATTCTGTGTGAATCGGTACAGTTATTTCCACTTGCATGTTATTGATGTCTATTTGACTGTAAAATATTGACTGTATAAATGCCTACGGTCCAAAAATACTCTCTTTCTGTTTTCACTCTGCTCTTATAATGTCTTTTTGGGAATTTGCCTCGCAAGAAGCTCCCGCGTCTTCTTCTTCTGAACTTGCTCAACAGACTGGTAGCATTGAGGAGATGACGGAGACGATAAAGCAGTTGGTTCAGTGGCAAACTTTGTAAGTCATCGATCCTACTGTTTTCTTTACCGAAATCTCGCCCTCCCAAGTTGTCAGTTCCCACAGTTAGCCCAGCCTAATTCATGTATTGCCGAGTCAGGTCATTTGGTGCTTTGTTTTGCAAATTGTGAGCTTTCTTGTACTGAAGACAACAACCTTTTTCTACTTTGCAAACACTCAACTTGACAAAGCCTCTAAAGAATGCCCTGCACAACCTGACATCTGCCATTTGTCTATCGTGAATGCCGTGGGGTTGCAAGCCAGAGCATCTGGGACGCGTAAACGAAGTCTTTTAGCCCACATCGGCCGATGAAGCCAATCCCATCAGTGATTGTCAAGCGAAATTGAACAGGCAATCGATACATTGGGGAGTAAGGCAAAATGAGACTGGTGTTAGCGCAGTTCCCCCCACTTTGCCACTTACGATGCACACTAGAGCTATCCTCACGGGCTGGAATCGCAGCTTACAAGGTTTCCACTTGACGGTGTAGTTTGCTTCACCTATTAAACAAGGATATTACCGCAGTAAAACTCCTTCATGTGGCGTTTATGACACCTCATTTCTGTAGAATCCGGCCTCGCGTGTGATTCACCGATACAATTTTTCTACATCGCGTGACCTCCAGTCGATTCGAATCACGCATCAAAGACAATTTTAGTGGTACTCTTTAGGCGGCTATAAGCCCGTTCATTCCTGGCACGCGTAAGCGGGATATTTTGACTTTGTCGGCCACTGTTACTACGTCTTCCTCTGGTGGTCTTGATCCTGCGACATCAGAATGCGTTAGGTGCAAGATGACTTCAGTTAGTGTATACTTCTTTTGAAAGAATTGACGCGCAATCCATGGTCTTACACACACCTCCGTTCACAACGGCTGGATTTCTTTGTAATGCTTTGAGAGTACCCGGTACCTCGGGAAAGCAGTTGGAATGGTGTACAAACGAATCTCATATTTTGAGGCTTAGACGTCGTTGTCCACTTCTAGAAGAAATAACAAGGCTTTCTTCCGTCCGAACTGAAGGTTGACATACGCAGCAGCTGGGACAGTGAAGCTGGACCGGGTGCTGCTCGACCAGCTTCTACACTTCCTCCGACGTATCGTCAAGGAAATCCGTCGCCTGGATGAGGCTACGCAGGCGATCTGCGTGTTTTGTCGAAACAATCACGAGACATTTGAGATTTACTCGAGTCATAGGGTAAGCATTACACGTACCGTAACTTGTCGCCTACCGGTAAGCGAAGTTTCATCTGCTTTTACGTGTCTCTGGGGTGTCTAAAGTTGCATCAGCGGAAGCCGTCTACTTCTCATTGCTTGCAGGTTAAGGATCGGGATGGCCGCGTAATATGCCCCATCCTACGAAATATTGTCTGTCCAATTTGTTCAGCAACCGGCGATACCGCTCATACGGTCCGATTCTGCCCCCAGACAGCCATCCAAAAGAGATCTACTGCCCTGCCCCTGACACATTCGCAATACTGTTCAATTAGTGGACCGAGTCCGCTCAATGGAAGTTCGCTTCTGAACTATTTACAGTTTTGCTGCGCCAACGAGTTCAGCTCTGCAACTTCCTCGATTTCAGCCCTTCTGCGTTAAAAAAAACGGAACTTTATGCGCATACTGAGTATTTTTGTTTACTTCTGTCGTTTGCGTGTATAAGTTTTAAAGCATTGGTCGGGTTCCAGTGATGTGGAATAATTTATTCTTGTTTGCCCCTTTCATAGCAGGTTCAGTAATTCAAATTCCTCCCAGATGACAGTTTTTGTACTTCCTGTAGTTGGGAGCACCCCTTAATCCCATTATAAATTTTCAGAAATAAAGCGATTCTGTCAGCTTAAGGCTTCTTGTTATTGGCAAGTCGGTATTTAGTCAGATATATGCATTGAGGTCTCTCGACTATTTTACTTGGCGTACGTTTGGGTGTTAAAATTTCGCGGAGTTATGTACTGCGTGATGAGGTTCAGGTTCCAGAGACACGATTTAGAAGCGATACTTCCTACCAATTAACGTTGGAGGGGGCTAGTTTGAATGATACTGAGAAAAGTTGGCTCTGAATGTACTGCAAGTACAATACACGTCCGGGAAGAGTATGTGTATTGCGTAGTCCTTTCTCAATAGTAGTCGATTTTCAGATTTAAGGGAAATGTCATCAAGACAAACTTCTTGAAGGAGGGAAAGGTGTTGTATGGGTGTGCATTAATTTAGGGGATGCAACCAGCCGAACTCTGGATCCAGGCAGACGCTGAGGATCTGCTCTTGTTTGGTCCTTGGTCCTGTCGAGATGTTAATGAGTATTACGCAGTTGCCCGCTGTGGCTGATAAACTTTGGCCCAAATATTTATACATAAAATTCTCGGTCTGAGCCTCTAGACCTTGAATAAGCTGATTTACCCATCTTCGTATTCTAATTTCTGAGGAAGTTAGAAAGCGACAATTTCTAAATTGAAGTATCGGCCAGAAAACACACGGAGGATGGTGGGGGCCCACTGAAGAGCCGAACTCCTCGAAGTTGCGTCATGCAGCGGCTGAATATCGGCTAAACACGCGTGTATAGGCTTTTGGCTAGTACCTGTCCTGTTACTATGTTATCATCTTGCCTTAAGGTGTGCTGCTAGCTGCCTGTTGGCAGTTAATGAATAGTACGCGGCTACCGGCTTTGGCTGATGGACTTTGATCGGAATATTTATACATGAAATTCTCGATCTGAGCCTATAGACCTTGGATAAACTGATCTGCTTTAACTTCGTAGATAATTTCCGAGGAAATTAAAGGGCGACAAATGCTGTCCAATCAGTTGCCAGTATCTCCCTCTCCGCGGTAATTGGTTGCTTGAACTATGCTTGGTTTGTCTTCCGCCATGCGGTCTGCGGGTGATTCTGATTTAGGTAGTTGACCGGGTTTCGCTGAGCGACACGATACATTAAAGAAAGCCAAGAGCCAGACAAATCACTCTGAAAGCTAAAACTAAAGTATTAAAGTATAGAACGCGCTGTCGGCTTTCAAGTAATGCAGGGCGGGAGTACTTTCAGTGAAGCACAGTAAAGTGGGGGCTGGGTTACGAGCGGGACGCGCAAAATCAGAATAAAGAAATGTCTGGGCAGCGCACAAGAAGAGTAGGGAAAACGCGGTGTACGTAGAGGAGGAGGCATTGATGTACGTAGATCTCTCGTAAATGATAAACGCGGAAGACTATATGAGTATGCGTACAAAATACGCCCGTAGATGCCAGAGAATGAAGCGTTGTTACTGATGAACCTGTCGAGGCAGCCTATGCCACAGGCGGACCTCATGCAATGACCTTCAGGACCGGTCCCGAATAGAGAGAGGGTGGACGCCAACAAGTGGTGTTGTACTCAGTGTAGAACGATTGGATAACAGGTTGGAGGAAGTTGGCAGCCGCACGAGAGCGCATGTCTGGCACCGCGGAAGTAGACAGCCCTGTTGGACGATGCGGCAGGCGCCAGAGCGCCTTGAGCAAGGGCACATCTGACAACCTTGAAGTTGATTGGCCGGTTTGGTTAACCGTGATTGGCGGAGAACCGAGAGTGCGGCGGCAAAGCGCGGAAGGCGCAATACTGTGGCAGACGCCCTGAGTAGAGTCACTTCAAATGCACCCCTCCCCCACCGGAGTTAGGGTGGAAAATCTGAACGGAGGTAGATTCGTTAAACTGACGGGAATGAGAAAGGCGTCGACGGTAATGTGCTACTGGCAGGGTGGACGGCTGCAATTGACAGTAAGGGGCCAGGATAACAGGGGCAATTGGAGGAAGCCGGTGGTTGATTGATTGAGTCGAACGTCGACAGCAAATCCGAATGCCGCATCGGTATTAGTCGGTTTTAGTGAAGTGACGCCCTGGTGATAGTGGTAAGGTATCGGATACCGGGAAGAGCGTCCTGGTGTGCCGGCTGTACTAGAAGTACCCTTCTACTGACCGAGACCAGAAACGGCCCCTGGCTCCGATGGGCTGGGATCGCTTGATGAAATTCACCTCGACTTATGAGAGGGTGTCAGCAACTGCGTCCTATCCACAGACACGAGAAGTGGCACAGAGAAACAGCAGAATGATGTCGAGTGTGGATTTTGTATCTATTTGGCCCAGCCACGCCTGGCAGCGCCGTGAGAGCAGGCGTCCCTGTTGACAGCCCGGCAGGCGTTAGAGCGCCTTCAGCGAGAGCATATCTGAGTCGGGGTAACAATCGGGATAGGACACCCAAATATCCGTTGCCCATAAATAATACCTACTATATCTGTTTGAGTAGGTTATAGCCCTACATATTTGTCGTTTCATCCGACCTCAGTTTCATCTGACCTACAGCCTACATGTTGCTTCACTTAGATTATCATAGTCTCCAACAGTTGAGTCGGTTCCGAAGTTGATTGGCCGGTGTGAATAGCTGTGATTTTCCGAGAACAAGATTGCTGAGGCTGTCCGTGGGAAGCACAACACTGCATGCACCCGGAGAAAGGTCACTGTACGTCTCCAGAGATAGTACGCAGACAGCGTACCGAAGATCATCAGCCGGCTGAAACATAGGGTAAGATAAAGGACAGACAGTGGGGTGAAACGCGAGCAAAGGAACATTCGTAGGAGAGCAGCGAAGTAGGGCGATGTAAAAAGGTCATAATCATATGGAGAGGCAATTGATGACAGGTTGGCACCAGCAAAGTGAAAAGCAAAACAACGGCGGCGCGATTGAATCATGATATGCCAGAGAGTTGGAGACTGTGACAGACCTGTAGTGTATGCGAGAATGCTGAACACCGACGGAAGCGGAAGATTTGCTTTTCAAACAACGAATTATATTGAATGACCTCGCAGTCCGGAGGTTGGTGTTAGGACCGATAGATCGGTAAAAACAGAGGTCCTCGGCACTAATCAATATTCAGCTGCAGATCTGTTGGTTGAGCCGCATCTTTGGCACTCAAGGCCCACTGGACGTACGACGGGATCTCTCATAAAATTGAGGAAAGTATCAGAAAACAGAGGAGTGAATGGGTGGTTCGGTGGTTCGCGCCTACACCTCTGAGCATTTAGAGGAGATCCCATTACACGTAGTTAGATTCGAAGTCTTCCCCTCCATCATGTTTCCAGGAATTTTCTTGCCTTAAGGTGACTGCTGGATAGTCCAGTCTAAAGGAGATTCCTCAAGGTAAAGGGCTTTCCAATATCGTGTTTGATCATAATAGGACAATTACAAATTTTCATTTTACTACATATGGCCTTGCGTTAGATTTCAGGGGGTGCTGTTTGACCACAGTTAGACTTAGAACTTGGGTCAGGGCTGAAATTAGGACACGGGAATAGGTGTCCCTGTAGAATTTAACGCGTGACCACCTGTAATGCGGGGTTTATATTCCCACGTCCTGCCGAAAAATTGTTAACCGCGGCCACCAATGACCGGAATACAACGGACGACGGGATAAATACGACGACGTATCCGCTCGATTCGAGTTTATGTTTACTTGGAAACTCAAGACGACTGCCACCCCCGAAGATTCGGGACTGACAGCACAACGCGCAGGGACCAATTACTTTTATCAGACATGCAGAGAGGAGTGTAGGTTAGAGCTACTTCTACTTTCAAGAAGATATTAAATAGACTCCACTGGAACTTCCATCGCAACCCCTTAGAAGCGAATATAAATGCTTACGTTTGGACAGAGACCGGTTTAAACTGACGAGAAATTATGCCGAACCATCAGTAAAGGGAACGAACGTCACGCCTGGCACTGTATGTGCCTCGAGTTGCATGTGCTTACTCGACATAAAATACGGAATTTCCCCCAGCTTTAACCCGACCGCAGAGAGAATAGGGTTGCGTACAGCAAGTTGCCTGTCGTGTGATAAAGACTGACGGAGGCGTTGTGCTACTAGATTAACTTACAATACTGAGTTGCGGAGTTTCTTGTGCGGCAGCTGGTCCAACCGAAGTTGCGAGAGTTGCCGTCATACAATAAATTTGAGGTTAGTTTTCTGATATGCGTTTACATCCGGACAGGATGCTGTTAAGGCTGTTGGGGGAGGGGGTGGGAGGTAGGCTGACATTTGAGGCGTGGAAAACAAGGGACCGAAGAACAATTGCCGGTTCAAAAGTGCCCGTCTGCGTATATGAATCTTCAAACTGAACCAAATGAAGGATAAAGGCAGCTGTAGGAGCTAAGCAACAAAGGGAGCTTGGGGATTCGATCAGAAGTTTAAAATATCTGTGAGTAATTTGCTCGACACAAGATTGAGATTTTAATGGTAGAAAACGGCTTGCGTGGTTGCCTCACCGATTGTGAAGTGACGAACAATTGCGGTCGATGCCGCATGTGCATCGCTGATTGCCAGGGGTAGGGGGCAGCGGTTGTGTGGGGGAGAAATCACAGAATTTGACGACGAAACTAGTCTCACAGGGCGGTCGCGAACGGTCCAGCCAATAGTCGAACGCTGATAGGAAAAACTCCAACATGCATCTTAATCACCCCTACAAAAACCGCGGTCCTAATGACTGCAGCGGTCAGAGGAGTCAGTCATACTAAATAACTTCAGGAATCCGGATAAAACAGTTGCAGCGAGACTGTAACTTAAACAAAAAACATCTTTCATAAACAGAGGGCCGACTCACCTACACTATGGAGCTCCATCAAATGCTTCATGGGTAATGTGTGTTTATGTAGCCCGACCTGAAGTAAACAAACCCAGCCACCTGTAATAGGGGACCGGTGGTAATAGGGACTTTTACAGGTGGGGCCGAGGGACGCACAGGAGACGAGGTCAAGTAGCTGTGTGCAAAAGAAAAGCTATTGGGAATGCGCGGTTGTACTTTGAGTGGTTGAGAAATAGTTGCCCTAACCCCTAACCGTAACCCCTAACCCTAACCCCAACTCCAACAGTACTGTGTCCATCAGGCGGGGCAACAAACCCGCATCTTATCGAAAAATGTAGTGCATGGATGCTCAACCGCAAAGCCCGCTAGTTCAGGTTAAGTCCAATAGGTTTCTATAGAGAACCTCCGGCGGCTTGGCGCCGAAGGTGTCACTACCGATTGCGGACGAAGCCCATGTTTAAGTAACGGGGTAATGGAGCCCCAGACATCATGGCGTCCTATCTATACGGAGTTGCGAATCCACATCAACCCGCTTGTCTGAGCTACATAAGGCAGGTTCGCGCCTATTTCCACGCATGCAGCAGTGGCAGTCTGGTTCTCGGCCAATTAAGGCCGATCCGGACATGTCCTCGACCAAGGCGCTCTGACCCCCACCCCACTGTCACTCTGAGCATCTGCCCTCGCGGCGCCGGATGCATGCCCTCCTGTAGCGACAGAGGATGTTGAGAGGGACGCAGAGGAATAAACAAGGCACACCTAGGGTATATTCCAACGGAGACTCAACTAAACAGGATTTTTAGATATGCCATCACAAACGTACGGATGGATAGAGTAGAAGAGTGTCGGATGTATGTGGAAGTTAAACTAACGATAGGATCAGTTCGCGATATATTAAGATATTCAAAGATAGGAGGGAATGTAATCTGCTACTGCATCGAACGGTCCGTCTGGGTGGGAAGATGACGCCGACACGTTGGCTAAATAACCGGCAGGGAGTGCAGAGCTCTCAGCAACTGTGGGGAAAGACTGGAGGGGTACCGACGAGAGAGATTTATTGAGAGCTTTCGGGGAATTGACGGCGACCATTTCCGCAGACATTTGGTTATATCTTCCCCTTCCGGGATCCCGCCAAGAAGTAACTTCAGTCCATTCAAAGAACTCTGCTAACTCCGTGGAGCGTTGCACTCGTCCGGCTACCAACGTGCTTTACCCTATTATCCAGTCATTTTTCGCAGAATGCAATGCTCTCTATACCAGTGTCCATCATCTCTTTCTATTCAGGACCAAGCCTGAAGGCCGAAGTAGCTGGGGTCTGCCTATGACTTAAGCTGCCGCGACAAAACCACCGGCTGTGGAATGCTTGAAGCAGACGACAGTATCTATGCACTAAGAAGTTGTCCGCAGGCCGAGTGAGGTTCGGTGCCTATATATCATGCGCCGCTGTGCGGCTGCTGGTTGGGCTCGAGAGAGAGTCCATAAGGCACAACGGAACGAGTGAGTTCCGTATGAACGATCGGTGAGCGCCCCCTAACATTGTATATTCCCGATCGAAAACCGACAAGGCAACGGGCTCGTGGCCCGGTGAGTAGAGGCGTTGACTTCTAACCCAACATGTCGCGAGTTCGAGGCTCGGGTGTTCCACACTTCGGGCTTGGGTATGGCTGGCTGACGACGGCTAATAAGCCAGAAATGGCCATTCCAGTCTCTCTTGTCTTTGTCGGTAATACCATTCTGCCCATTCATAGATATTTTGGCAGATTTTAAATAATTCATATTGACCCAACTGTGAAAAACTCGGCGCCTTGGTGGAATTCGAATCCACGCAGTAAAGGGTAGGCTTTAGTACAGCCAACGCTCTAACCACCTGAGCTACGAGGCCCCGCCGGACGACGCGAGTTTAATCACATTTGGGTCAAGTTACCTGCCCAACCTACTGCAACGTCTGGAATCCACCAAATCTGATACAGTAAGTTGACTGCCCAAGCAGGATTTCCTAAGTAATTCACCTAGAATCCACCAGATGACTACCAGGCTCGCGTAATTCATTGATATTTTGGCAGATTTTGAATAATTCATATTGACCCAACTGTGAAAAACTCGGCGCCTCGGTGGGATTCGAACCCACGCAGTAAGGGGGAAGGCTTTAGTACAGCCAACGCTCTAACCACTTGAGCTACGAGGCCCCGCCGGATGACTTGAGTTTAAACTCGAAAAAATTCTCTATCTAATCACGATCGACATATCCCTGGACCTCGTTAGGTTTCTCGGATATTGGCGTACAGAATTTTTGTTATTGTGGGCAAAACAAAGCTACAGCTGACGGTATACGCGGCCGAGGGTCTCCACGACAGTGACCTCTATGACATCCCTCAACTTCTTCCACTGGTTCTCTACATTGATGTGGTCTCTAAAGTGTGCATTTCTTCTAGATTGGGATCCATGCAACTGCTAGGACCCCGTCGGCGTGCAGCCATATAAAGTACTGCAATATATATAAATATCGTATATTAAATTACCCCGCAGTCGCCTGCACGGTTGCAGTTGGATTCTCATCTTGGACATGGCAAGGCGGTGATCCGTCCAACAGCCGGCACCACACATCGCTCTAGTCAGGATCACGTCGCCATCCAGCAGACATCATCCACGTCGCATTCCCCCTAATTGGGAGACAGAAGAAGTGCTAGTCAGGAAACTTTTGTTCTGCATGCAGGTCTGCCGGAAGAGAGGGCTTTTCCTGTCCTAGATGCCGGTCGATCCCATGGTGCCGAACCAACTCCCCGCCCAGGCATCATGGCATTTGGCGACGCGAGTGTTGAGGTCACCAAGGCCAGCCAGTTTGTCCGTCCTCGACGTGACTGTTAGTTGGGGGTGCAGGTTGACTCATAATCTTTTCCTTACCCCACCGCGGTTTGACACTGAGGAGGTACAAAGTTGACGACGGCAGATGATTTGTTCCTGCGGAGGACCAACCTCGAGACTGTCACTGATGCCCTATGGGAGGCAGGGCCCGTTTCACGGCGCAGTTTCGTTCTTCTGTCTCTAGAGGCCCACTTCAGAAGGTGTAACCAGCACTCACCTACTGCAGTTTTTCACGTTCGGAGAATAAGGTCTAACTGACAGTCGTGATGTACACTTTGTAGCGTATCAGCTCTCAGGCAACCGGGGCTGTCATTCTTTTTGGCTGGCTGCTTAACCGGTTGTCAAAAAGTGAACGAACATTCCAGGCAGTCAGGATGAGCGTTGTCACTGTGTCAGTCGGTTGCATTGTTGCAATCATTTAAATACGTGTTTGCTGGAACATTGTCATTTCATTAACAGAATTGTTAGAAATATACATGCGAATTCGGAATTGGTCGTTTCAAGTTTAGGCGATAAACCCAGCGCAAACTGTATTGAAAACAACTTCTGGCTGCAAAGAATAGGGAGTGCTTGGTGAACGCGGAATCACTTGGGATAATGCCTTGAGTAAGACGCACAAATAAATGGTGGGTTTTACATGCGGACTTCAGATCTGATATACTGTCAGTTAAAGTCCTTGGGCGAACTTGCTTGGATATCATTGGGCAGGATTTACGTCTCGTAGCATCTGACTTTAAAATTATTATCTCACTCTAACTGTTACCCAAGCAGGTAAATAAATGCTAGTAGTAGTTCATTTCGGTTATTTCTACTGCATAGCAGTTATGTGCATGGAGTCAGCATTAAATGTCACCACTCTGGATCAAGGTCCATATTCCCATTGTTCCTATGCAGCTATAAGTAATCCTAATAAGACCAGCTGCTTTGTGCTAAGACGAAATCCAAGTAAGTCTCCCCGATTCCCCTAGCAGTACTTCACCGGTATTCTATTCAGGCACACCCAGCAACAAAGAATGCTTATGGCAGAGAATATGCGCATCCCGGTCCGGCAAGAGCCAGCGGAGACTGTTGGAGGCGTGGGTGTCGGACACCACCTCCATCAACAAACATGTTGACTTGCCCGCGTGTTATCACGCCCTACACCCACGCAGCCAGGTGGTCCAGCTCACATCTCCTCGAAGGATAAACTCGGTCACCAAGACGGGAGCCCACTGTGGGCCGGGCGGCGCGAACCAGACCTAGCCAGCGACGTACCCACCCTCGCGGCACGACTGTATAAGTGCTCATACGTTGTTGTTATCCAACATTCTCTGATGATGAACTCCTGCCCGAGTTCAAAAGCTTATGACAATATGACTAAACTCCCAGTGGCAGCACCTTCGTCTTCTTTTCAACAATATTCGTATTTGACTGTAATTTTAGAATGTAGAATACACTGACTACATGGCGGACTGCCGATACGGCAGTGTTCATCCTGGAGCCGAGAGTCACCGAATTCCATCACCAAGGAAAAGGAATCCGGTGTATTCGAAAGCCAGAAGTTGTGGAAGTTGTCCTGCGCGCAGGTGGGATTCCATAGCTCGCAGCACACTTTGATCTAAATAGAAAGCTACAACCCTCAGCTGATCTTTCGAAGAGAATAATAATGTTGGTCGTGTTACTGGAGTTAGGGAAACGCCAGCGCTATTTACATTAACGGGGTCGGTGGTGGAGTAAGAAACAGTTGGCCAGTCTTCACTTCTCTTCTCTAGGCCGGCCTACACTGGGCGATGTCCTCCCAGGTCTCTGGATTGATATGCAATCCTTTAAGAGAACTTTTCAATGTGTGTTGTGGCATTGCTTTGATCCTCTTAGTCGGCGAGCACCGGTGGCGAAATCACCACAGAAGAGGTTTTTGCGGTAGACGTGTATCTTCCATCCGCACGAGATGGCCGCACGTCTCAGCATGGCGTGGATGCTAAGGATTCGGGTGTGTTCTGGAAATTCCGTGTCGGGGATCCTGTCTTGCCATCTCAGACGTAGTATTTTGCGAAGGCTGCTGAGAGAGAAGTGGTTGAGATTCTTGGCATGACTTGAGTAGACGGTCCAGGTCTCCGCACCGTATGGAATTGTCGTCAGGACGACGGCCTTGTACATCTTCAACTGGGCCATCATTTGAAGGCCGTGACGATTCCACACGGGGTTCTGCAGACGGCCGAAGATTTAACTGGCTTGAGAAGGTCCGGTGGACCACTTCGTCGTCTATTCTGAGGCATCGGGACATTGTGCTGCCTACGTATTTGAAGTAGTTCATGGGCTTCTTTTCGGTGCCGTTTACGCGGATGCGATGGACATTACATTCAGCGACTAATGCCTGCTGATGAATGATCACTGTCCTGTCTCTATTGATGGGCTGTGCAAAGTGGACGCAGCCGGAGACGGATAGACCTATGCTCCGCTGAATGTCTTCTTCGGTCGCATTGTTGAGTAAGCAGTCGTCAGCGAAGAGCAGATCGTGGGAAGTAGTTTCGGAGAAACGTGTCGGGATTCCCATTCGCAGGCTGTTGGAAGGTGCTCACCGGTCCTGTGGTTGATACAGATTCCGGGGCATTCATCACGATAGGCGCCCATTAGCATGGCAGAGAACATGAGACTGAAGAGGGTAGGCACGTGGACGCAGCTCTGCTTCACTCCATTGGTCACTGCTAATGACTCGGAGATTGCGCCATCATCCCGTCATAGAGCTGACGTGACATGTGCGTGGATTGTTCAGGACAGCCGAATTTCTGCATGATTTTCCACAGATCTCGCGATTCACTGTATCAAAGGCCTTTGCTAAGCCCACGAAGGTGGTGTGGAGGTGGGTTCATATCTCCTGGCACTTCCCTTGCAGCTGGCGAGCGGCAAGCACCGTGTCAGTCGTGCTCCAATGCCGTCGGAAGCAACAGAGGCTTTCCGACAGGAGTCATTGCTCGAGGTGCCCGTTGGGACGATTGAGTAGGATGTGGGAAAAGATTTCCCTGCGATGTTGAGTAGTGAGATTTCCGTATGATTGTCGCAAACTTACGGGTGTCCTTTGTGCTTGTAGAGATGAACAACTGTTGCGTCCTTGAAGTCTTGAAAGACTTGTCCATGATGCCACATCTCCTGAAATGCCATACCGATGAGGAGGCCATAAAGGGAGCAGCGGACAAAGGCCAGTTTTTCTCTTGATTCACCCCATAAGAAGATGAGGCATGGTGAGGGTCATAGAGAGCAATCAAGAGACTCCTGACAAACTCTCTCCCGCTTCGGCCACCAAAGACAGACAGGTGTTTTGTCTGTAATCCTTACAAAATATACAGACAGAATAGCATTACCGGCAAAGACAGGGGAGATTGGAATGGCCATCCTTGGGGCCTATTAGCCAGTCATACCCAACTCCGAAGAGTGGAACACCTGAGGCCTATTTCCGCTACCTGTTAATTAGAAGTCCAACGCCTTTAGCTACTGAGCCACGGGCTCGTTGTCCTGTCGGTTGCGATCGGAAATATACAGTTGTGGAGGGCGCTCACCGAGTGAGTTCCGTAAAAACGACTGGTAAGCGCCCTCTACCAAAATATACACTTATAACTATTCATATGCTACCTCCTGAGCAAAATTTACATCTGTGTTTAGCCGGCTAACAAAGTGACAAATTTTGACACCAACTGATCAGACACTACGATGGGTAGACAAGTTTGGGTAGGACAAAGGAGGAAGACAAGAACTAATGATGTGATTTTTTGAATCCGGAAAGTTAGGAGAAGTCTTGTAAACAGGATTTTGAGAAATATAAACAAGGAAATAAGCTTAATCTTACTGCGGGAATCGGGTTAAATGACTTTGAAATATTCTTTGCAAAACTATTAGTCACTGATATTTTAGGATTCGTGTGAATGGCCGAGTTAGAAATATTGTTATCTACATGGTTAATGTGCACCATACGAATTGTTGGGTTAGCAAACGTACCAGTCATAAAACCTTGGTGACACTGCAAGTCTGAATTCGAACAAAGCCGATATTATTCAATGTTTTGTGGTTTATTACACAACCAATTAAACCGGGTGTTGGTAATATCTGGGATCAAGCACCGCCTAGTTTTTTCAACTGTGGAACTGGAAGATGATAACTTTTTTTCCCAAAATTATAGCTACCTGTTTAATTTCCGGTCAGCCCGCTCGGAAAAAATTACCGACAGACCTTACTCTTTACGATTGGCCCGATTTCGCCCTAAGTTCGGATGGGGATGTTCGCATTGCTAAATTCTAAATAATTTTAAATCCACTTACTTCTAGTTTTGTTTGCCGTAGAAAAATGATTAATGTCGCAGGTGAGGCTCTCACATTTTATCTTTTACCGTAGGCAGCGAAAGCCTTCTCGTCGTCTCCATCAACACATCAGTGCTGCCCGTGATCCGCCGTATTTTTAAGTGACCTAATAGCTGTCCGACGAGAAATGGCTATCCGCAAATGTCAACATTGTGGACAACATCAGGGAATGTCGCGAGACTTTTTTCCGTATAAGAAGAGCTCATAGAAAAACTCAGCATTTTCCTCCCTGAGACGTTTTCGGAAACCCTATAGTAGACGACAGGCTGACCGTTGATAGTTTCTGTGCTTCTCTGTCGAAAATGTATATCGAAAATTCAACCTCTCCGCTACGAAACATCCAGGTACGAACCTGTCCCGCTTTCTAACCTATAAATTATACACTGTGGGACGTAGCCGTAGCCGTTGGACGCTTTCGACCATTTCACAGTCCTGGCCCAGATGATATCCCGGCTAGCATCCTATGAGCTGACGCAGATGCGACATCTCCGTCCGTCTTGCGTGAGGTATGTTATCCCGATCTCTAAAATGAAACCTTTCCCAGCTCATTGAAGCATTTATACATTCTGCCTATCCACAAGCACGGCGGTTTTACATCTTTTGACAGCTTTCGGCCAATAAAAACTCCCCTTGTATCTCCCTAAATTTTGGAGACCTTGATCGAGAAGATGTTAACGTCTCACTTAATCATTAATAATCTACTCAGTGCGGCTCGGCAAAGATACCTCAAAGTTCGGTTTAGTTACAAACTGCCAGCTCTTTTTCTCTGTTCATGTTTTACAGTCTCGCCCTATGCTCAATCTACTTTGGCTTCAATGGGGTTTTTGATCCGGTTGAATATTCTCTCCCTTAAACCTGTCCTCTTGCGGAATAGTTTGGAAGCCTCCGAATCTCACACCATCATATCTGGACTCCCGCACACAGTGCGTTAGAATTTCTAGCATTATCTCTAATCCCACATGCGTGGTGAGGGGATTTATTCACAGCAATATGTTTGGCTCACCATTTTTTTACCTTTTTGTCAATGAAGCACCAGATTCATTTCAGAGTGTAGGCCTTTTACGTTTGGTGATGGTTTGAAATTCACCTACTGATACAAGCTGGGAGGTGGCGGCACCCTCTGGCTTTTGCCGCTCGGCGATGCGAATGACGTCTTTCCGTTTTCTGCCACAAATGCTTATTTATGGTCGCCGGTGACAGTAATTAGCCTTAACAACTCACCGATATTTACGACATAAACGCTCGAAAAGTTATTAAGGACCTAGGTATATCGTGTTCCAATTGTTTCAGTCTTTCAGGGCATTGCGGCCTGAATGTCTCCAAAATATGCAGAACGAGCGGATTTATCTCGAGGCATTTTGAAATCAGCTATATTAGTATCCGCCTCTATAAAATGTGCGTCAAACATGGTCTTGGATACTTCTCGGTTTTATTTAGCCTTCTACGCGCTGGCGGTCTGAAAAAAAAGAGAATCCGTCCACCATCTTTTTGTCAGAAGAATGTTAACCTTTGAACACCTAAACTTAATTTACGGCGAACGTTGTGGTCTTACACGCCTTAATCCCTTGTGGTTTCGCCGATTACAAATGGGATTTGCTCTGTTATTTAAGCTTTTGAATTGTCGTACTGTTAGCCCGCTTACCACTCTGTAGCATGCTGATCACCTTCGAAGCAACAGCCCTAGCGAGTTCTTTCAATCCTCCTTCTGGTGTGTACCGTTGAATGTCGTCGTTTTTTTCTGTTAACGTAAATGCAGTCTGGAAAATGTTACACTGAAACGTAAAAATTCTGATCAGTTATTTTTGTTTGAACGATTATCCACTTGATTGTTATATTCAGGACCAATTCCACAATTTTCGGGCGGAGGTGTGCTGAGTTCATCTTCCTTTGTTGCAAATTTCGTTGTCTCTATTAGCTTTGCCTGAGTTAATTTCGAGGGAAATACCGCCGACTCTGCACGCCGCAACCCAGCGGCCGTAAGAAACTGTCCACCCACCCGCTCTTTTCTGTTAAAGAGTCCCGATTCCATGGAAAGAATGGTGAATGCATAATCCCGCTGCATTCCTGTCAACTATTCGCATTCTATTCTGCCCCCATTTCGCGGGCTGGAGGTTCTTTCTCCTGAATAAACCAATATACCCAAATAGAAGCAAACGGTACAGGAGTCTTTTTCTATTGTCTACTGGATTGACACTGCGTATATATTTTAATTATGCCTGTAAACAAGAGTCCAATATAGCTATTATTGCCCATGAAGGAATTTTCCCGCTTATTTGAACTGCGCCACAAAGTCTGTGAATTAATGGTCAACTTGGACTGTACAGAAATCCGATTAGTTTCACTCAAGAGAGCCTGTCCAGAAAAAAATTTGACAATTGTGCACGATGGGTGACTCAAATGGATAGTAATAAAACAGCAGGTTTCGTTAGAGACCAGAAAGTTATAGTTGGCGGCAGAATTAGAGAATATCATAGCTGCCAGATAGGTTGAGTGGACTTGACAAATGACAGTTATAATGATAGTTGCATTGTTAAGCGCCCGGATGACACTATTCATGCATAACATAGATTGTTTAAAGTGGTTAAGCATAGAAAATAATAGTGAGTTGAGCTCTATGTGAACAGCCATCTGTGGTAAAGAATTTGAAAATTGTGTTATATAAAGTAGGAAGTTTTTTTGACGCCCGCGGCAATTTGTATTTCAGATGCGATACCTATGATAATAATAACATTCACAGATTCCAGACGAAGGAGTTTAGGTGAAAGGGTAAAGTCTGGGTGTGGCAGCAAAAAATCCTGAGTTGAAAGTGCGCGAAGCGTTTAGGTAACCTTTGCCTTCAGCGAACTATACGCAGAGAAGTAACTTTTTCTCGCAGAGATAAACAGGAGCAAGATAGGATCATTCTTGATGATAGGGCGCAGCTATAAGTGCAGATCACAAGGGAATACAAAGTATCATAGTAGTATGAACGAGAATGCTGGACTGCGACAGAACTAGAGTGAGATCGACGATGGGATTTTAGGTCACGACAGTCTAGTGGTCAGAACAGAATCGTAGTGAGAGTATGTGGTTATGAGGCGAAGAAAAAGTCCTCCGAAGACCTATGTGACTTTCTGGTGACTGTGATTAAGGCGGATAAGCTGACTTTTTAAACCTGGCTACTCTTAAGCAGGACGACTGAGACGTCGGGAACTCGTTTCAAGATTAAAATCGAGACTGAAGGATGGCGAATAGAACCTGGTTATCTTCAAGAGGAAGGCAGTTTAGAAAAATATGCCATTTCAGTCGAACCAGCCAGTAATACTAAGAGCGACAGCAGCTACTCAACAAACGCAGCCACTATAGTGGAACCAGCCGCTTGGGACAAAAACATAAGTAAGTCCTTAACGCCCGGTGTCCTGATAGACGAAACGGATGTTAACGAAACCCATCAAGTAACGGAAGTGGCCATTGAAAATGGCCACGCGCAAACGCAGTAATACCCACAACAGTGATAAATGAAGTCGGCAGTTTGGCTGGCGCAAAATCGAGGCGCTTATATACAAATGCCCAAAGCTTAATGTGGAAACTAGATGAGCTAAAGCTTCGTCTTACCGAACTACCCCCGGATGTCATAGTAGTAATCGAGACCTGAGTATCCAGGAATATCAGCGATATCGAAATAGCCTTTACTGGATACTAAATATACCGGAGGGACTGGGACCATAGTCAAGGTTGTGGTATAATTGGTGTATGTGAAGGAAGACCTCGTGGCGTTGGAATAGACAACTTTGTTTACGTGCAGCACGGAAGCCATTTGGTTGACAGTCGATGCAATTAGTACCCCGTGGCGCAATGTCCTCATTGTCTACGGACCATCTAGGATAGAATAATTCGCCGACAAACATCTGTTGAAGCAATGTGCGAATTTCTCCATTCGACTTTCTATCATAATTATGGGCAGCCTCAACGCACCAGTAATTAACTGGAACACTGTTCAAGCGTCGGGTATAAATTGGACATTCGACCACCGTCAGTTGCACAAATCATTAAAGACTCTCTAGACACCGCATCTGATTTTTCCAACGAGAACACGTAAACGACGAAGGGTTAACTGGCTGGATTTGGCTTTTACGAGGACATCAGGCAGCATAGACGAGGTCATCACCATGTTGCCCCTCGGCCAAAGTGACTATGCAGTGCTTATGTGGGATTATTCGTTGGTCTTCGTCTTGTGTACTTTTGATCAAAAAGGACGCAGCGTTTGGCGGGTGGCTTCAATCAGATGAAAACAGACTTAACCTATCTGGGTTGAAGCTCAGTATTTACGGGTAATGTCAATTATGACTGAGGGTCATTCAAGAATGTCCTTCTGCGGCTCATCAACAATCACGATACATTGGCGATTGCAGGGCAGAACAAGCGGCCTGGGTGGCTTGGTAGCAACCTTGAAATAGAAATTAACAGGAAGGAGGCACTTCACCAACGGCACCGAGCACCACTCCAGCCGATGTTTACCAGTTTCCCATTTCAACGCCTAGGCCTAGACATCATTGGCCCATTACCATTCATTACTTCTAGCCACCGATGTATATTAGTAATGGTCGATTATTCTACCAAATGGGCAGAGGAAGTACCCTTCCTACGGCAAGCCTCCGCGTTGGTAACTACCGCGATATTTAACAATTGGGTCTGCCGCTTCGGAGCGCTCCTGTCCGTCCACTCAGGCGGCGGAACGAATTTCGACAGTAAACTATTACAAGACGTGTGCGACCTACTCGACATTTATAAGACGCGAACTACCCCTGCCCACCCTGAAGGCAATGGCCAAGTTGAAAGAACTAACCGCACGCTGACACAGTTACTAAAGGCCTTTGCCGAGGAGAACCACCCCCACCATTGGGACAGACAATTACCGTGTGTGGTGATGGCATACCGCACCACGGAGCATACCTCGACGGGATACGTCCCTTTCTTTATGCTGACCGGACGCCACTTCCGCCTAGCGCTAGACTCCCGCTTGTCTGTAGCCTTACCCAACGAATACAATCCAGACGACTATATGTGGCAACTACAAGAATTACTACAAACATACCACAACCTTGCACGAGATCATTTCGGATCAGCCGTTGAAAGATAAAAAAGACTACTTCGATCGCCGGATACATGATACTCCCTACCAATTAGGCGACCTAGTGTGGCGCTTCCGCCCAATAGCCCCCCCCCCCTGAGCACTTTGGCCAAGTTCTTCCATCCTTGGAAAGAACCATATGTAGTTGTAGACGTTCTACACCCCACCACTTACGTACTTCGGGACGCATCATACCCTGACGGTCTAACGTTCACTGAGCATTTCGATAAGCTTAAGCCATACAGGGGACGCCAACCTACGGCCACAGAGGATATCAAGCCCATCGCCCCTCCCCCCGAGTTAGGTACCCTTATTGACTAGCGAAGAAATAATAGAGTCCACGTTAACGACGAGCCCTGCGGAAAGCGCTCCAACTGAGGAGGGAAGTGAGTAGTGGCAGGCAACGGCGAAGTTGGCGGGAAGTCAAAAAGGACGAAACGACGATTTGTGGTGCTGTGCTTCTGAAGAGCCTTTTTCTTCTTTACCTTACAGAACTTAACGAGGATTCAAACAGAGTTGAGGAGACGACTTCAGTGCATGTAGTACCTATCCCAGACCCGCAGCAGTGAAGTGCCTAATAATCCCTTTTGACCGCCGTTATCCCCATTTCCAATGAGACTATACGCTCCCCCACCCTCATATCCCCCATCTTATTACAAAAATCTCTTGTGTCTAGACAGTTCTTCTCCTACTGAGGGCCACGACAGCTTGTGTTTCTGGCTGAAGGACAAGGAACGTTGACGATCAGTGCAATTCATAGTTGACGCTCGGCCTGAGTGAGTTCTTCAAAAGACTTATGTATTTCTTAATAAGATCTGAGGAGATATCGATTGTACTCAGTGTCCTGTCTGAAAGTGAACGAAAGAAAGGGACTGCTTCGGACTCAATAGTAAGGTGTTTTGCAAAGAAAGCACTAAACAACTCCGCCTTGTCAGTGTTATCGATGAGGAAGATTTTGTTATCATTTAGCAGGGGTGGAATTTCGTGACCACGCTTAGAGGAGGGCCGATGCCGAAAAATGGTTGCGACTGATTTTCCAGGGTTCGTATCACTGAGAGCAAGTGATCCTCTTTGCTTGTCACGCGCTTGGCGCATCCTTGAGGTCAGTTCAAAAATCTCTGTGATTCAAAGATGAACGGACAAAGAACTAGTGGATAAGTCATGTAGCTGCCGTCTCAACGTTTTTAGTCTGTTGCGAAGAAAATGAGGAACAAGTTAATCGGCAGAACTGGGCTTGATATATCTACGCGGCACAAACTCTAGGATGTCCTTTGGAACATTAGACACGACGTCACGAAGAATGGTTGCATCACTACAGGAGAGAAAACCACGCCAATTAAGGGATCCAGTATTGTTATTTATTAAGTCATTGTACACCAAATCGTAATTTAGGCAGGTTGGAACTGTGCTGGTCTTCTTTGAAAAGGCGAGCGATGAGCAACAGTGAAGTAATACATGATCGCCATTAGACAGGTCCTTTTTGAAAGAAACAAGGCGGGGGGGCAACGCTACTGGTAAAGAATAGATCCAACATGTGGATATCTCTTTTTGGAAATCACAAAAGTTGAGACCAGTTAGAAAAAATGGCAATATCTTGGAAGGGTTGTCATCTATGTGGACAGATACTGGAAGCTCAGTCTATTTCAGGAAGGTTAAAATCTCTAGTGATAATTTTAACATGGAAAGCATCTTCCAAAACTACTTTGAAAATTTCACAGATTTGGGCACTATCACCGGCTGAAGAGTTTGTGGGATTGTAGATACAACAAATAACTGCCTTTCTTTGCGGCGATAGATGCTAAACAGAAGCTTTCTGTGAATGAGGAGGCACTCAGGTAATAGGGAGAGCGTTTGAGGTAGGATCTACGATAAAGAAGAGAACCGCCATTATGCCTAATTTTGTGGTCTTTACGCAAAAAGTCAAAGTCATCTATGCGAAGGGAAGAGTCAGAGATAAGAGAGTGGGTCTAGGATCCTGTTATACATATAATATCAGGCGTCATTTTGAGAGCAATGGCTCTGACTTGGGCCCTCTTGTTTATTACAGACCTAGCATTCAATAATATGAAATCTAATATGTTTCGAGCAGCAAGGATATTGTCGATGGTATTCTGAAAAAATCTGAAGGTGGATATGTAAGCTGTAAATTAATGTTATTTGGGAAATAAGTACCCAAGATTCTAGAATTATTGACGTACGGGTAATCAGCAGGAGAAGGTTGGGCGGAGACCTAAACATGTGTGGATGTAGTTTTCGGATATTGGAATACTAAGCGAGATCGAACAGGGACGGGTTTGTTTGTAGT
>CACRXP010000035.1:1209784-1288972 GCA_902702965.1 Spirometra erinaceieuropaei | reverse complement strand
CGACGCGCAAACGAGCTTTCTAGCTCTATCGACCACTGCGTCCACTCGGGCATTAGGCGGCCGACCGGCTCAGACGGTGGTTGCGGTCTGGGGTGAGAATAGGGGGTAAGGTCGATAACTCAGCGCGTTTTCCCCACTATATACAATCTGACGCGCTTGGAACTATCACGTGACTGGGAAGTCTGCCGGCTGGCGAGATGAACTACCTCGCAATCGGCCCAATGTGTTCTTGTAGGGTGGCGGACTGGTGGTCTGACAGTCAGACCGCAATGGTCTCTTCCTAATCTGACCCGTATGACATCGTCATTAATCGAAATCGAACCGCGTGTTGGGGTACACTTAGGGACAGCTCTGACCGCGCCATCCGTTGCTTCTGTTTTCTTGGGGCCTAAAATCATGGTCAGTGTTTGTTGTGTTTCGGGGGTTGTAGAATGCCCACTCTGTCATCGAACGTTCATCTCACTCACCGGCCCGGTCGGCCACCTGCGAATCCATCGCAAGTTGATTGGCGAATCGGTATATGAAGCACCAGTACACAGCAGATGCCATCGCCTTTACTGCACTCTCAAACCCAAGCACCGCATAGGTCTATTAGGCCTCATGCTCGTTTATGAACACCTGCAGTTAAACACTGGCTAAACCACATCAACAGCACCTATCATCACACAACCCATTCACATAACTGGTACTATTTACGTAAGCGGAAAGTATAGTTTTCGGCTCCTTCTCCGTGTGGCTCAGCTGTTGCATATGTGATCCGAGCCTCAGCCTTTCATGGTGCGCCAAGCGCCGTGACTTGGGGGTTGAAAAGTGACGCATACCCTTTCGTCCTTCATTTAATCTAGGTAAAAAGATGATCTTATTCTTATCAGTTAACAATCGAAACCACTGTCGACTAGCGCATCATCCTCACTGCCCTAACTAAGTCCGCGGCATATATTGCGTTTTGATATCAATAAGTAACAATTAAAGTGGAGTTTTGATTTTTGGCTATTGGAAATATGATCATAGACATCTTGCCGCGAGTTTACTCTACACATTCTTTTAATATATCAGCTTCGACGTCCTCAGTTTATTGCGGTAGATTCGATAATTTAGACGGATTTTCGGCGGTGGCGGGTCTCTTGCTGCTGGCTAAATTAGCTTAACTAAAAGTTTAATTAGGGTACATAATATTGTAACTGGCCTATTTACCATCCTCGTAGTTTTACCTATTTTTGACGATTAGGATTTGCGGAACTAGTCTTGTTTTCTTGTCCTAAGTACCCTGATAATATCCCAAGTGACAAACTTTGTCGAGACCATATCGAGTAGATATCTATTCTTCAAGATACTCCTGAAACGGCGATAACGACACACAGCAACATATGTTGGTGTGGAGGTGTTAGCTATAGCGACTCCAAAACTGCTATTGCATTAGTCCAGTTCACACTCCTATTACTGACCTTATTTTGTCTGCTCTACGTCCTTTGTTTGTCATTACAACTATGTGAACCTTGATTTGTTAGAATAGGTCTACGTTCAGTGGCTTGCTCTGTCTACAATATGCCGTCAGGACGGTCGAAAGAGGATGTCTTTGACCTGTTAGAACATGCTATCTCAGATGTTACTGGATTCCACAAGCATGCACAACTGCTGGCCGTCGACCCCCACCCCGAGGCCCCCGACTTGCTTTTGATGGAGGTTACCCCCGCAATGGCTGACCAGTTACTCAGCCCTAGATCTGATTCTGACTTTTGCTTCAAATCTTTCAAAGACTCCTCACAATCACAGACAGCCTACCTTTGCTCTGAGGATAGGACTTTTAAAGTTTTGGAGGCTGAAACATCAAACTCCCTGCTGCTTGCCCCTAATCTCTGGATTCCTACTAAAAAGGACAACGAACATCCTCCGGCAGAGCCTTTTGTCACGCAAGCGAACATCGTCGGAATTAAGTCCTGTTACTTGGAAACTGCAATAGTGAGAGCACCTCCGTTGAATAAACTGAAACAGCTTCTCATAAAATCGTCGTTTGCTGGACACATTGAGGAGGACGACCGGGATGACTCCACTGCTACTCAGTTTTATTCCTTTCAAGAGCTGTTGGAAAACGTCCCCTGCAGCAAAAGGGAACTCATTGCAGCGCTAGACCGACTGAACGTCATGGTTTGGGAAGGAAAGTGTCGCATGTTTGAGGTCGAATATCTGAATTCTGTGAGTCTCATTCTTTAAATTTACAGCCCCATCCTGCTTACTATCATTTATTTGTATGCAAGGGGACCCATATCTCGAAACGGCCATTTGTTGTTCATAGGAGTGCAAGATTCTATCTACAAATTTCCAGTACTGAAGTTAGGTTTTTTCCCTATGTGCGTGTCAATCACACAGGACCAATTAACCTTTTGTTTTTGGTTTCCGTCAGAATTGTCACTTGCCGCGCTTGGGAACGCAGATGCACTGCTTTCGATGGCAGCAAAAATTGTGTCCTTGGCACAAATGGGGAGTGATTTCGAGAATGCTCTTTATTTGCCATGATTACACTTTGCAGGCAAACAAGCGTTTATAGATAAAAGCGACATTTGTACTTTACTCCACAGCATTAAGGGCAGCTGGCTGCGCTGGTGTACCACTGGCTTCATGCTAAACCGCCGAGGCATGGTGGTGAGAATGAGGCAGGCGGTTTTCTCCACCGAGGTACGCATCGGTTAAACAAGGAGAGAGAGTGGCCTTTCGGCAACTGTCGATATCCGGCGGCCGCGAGGGCAGAGATTTAGTGTCGCCTTCGCTTCCTACTGTAGTTTCTCTGCACACTGTTCTTTCCGCGTTTACTTCATCTCTGAAAATATCCCTTGCTAACCCGCATGCTGGTTTTTTGTAGTTTTGGCGCCTTGAGAGCTGTTTAGAACGTCGGCCCTACTTTTGACCAAGCCATCCACGCCCTTATCAACACAATCGAGCGGTGTCTGTCAGCCCTGTAGCGCCTGAGCAGTGAGAGTACTTCAAGCTCCACAATCATCAGGCCAGGTTCCGAATAGCAGGCGAAGACTTTATACACCAGAATGAAGGATTTCTTGCGCACAGAATACCGATTTGCTGCCTCGGGCAGCAGTGGCCGCTGGCGAGGTCAAGTTGTGGGCTTACGATGTTAGTTCGTGCCTAAGAGAGAGACGAGTGATGGAGAATGCCTTAATAGGTTTGCGTAGCATTTTTAAATGCTGTCCAACTGGTGTGTGTTGCATTAGCTGAGGGATGATGTGTCTAGTTGTTTGTGTTGCATCGACCCGGGGGTGACGTGTTCATAGGGAGTATCGGCGACCGAGACTGTCTTAATGCACTTGTGTTCGGGCCGAAGTCGGTAGTGGGACTGCTGTTTAACATCGCGTGAACCTCCTCTTAACACATCTGGAGAACTATCACTTCAGCTACGTTTGAATCAAGTACATATTTATTCGTGTCAAGGAGATTCGGCCAATACAGAAAGCGGTCAACTAAACTGTAGTGTGATGTGCAATTAATGGCTTGGACAGCCGTGGTGCGCAAGAGCGTTCTGGGCAGCTACCTCCGCCACGAACGACTTGAAAACTTCCTCCCATCCATGTGATTTTCTCCCGTAATCTTCATCCTTGTCACTATTCATCATCTCCAGGGTGTAGGATTCCATTTGGCGAGAGACAAGTTGGATTTTGCCCTAAAGACAACTGTCTCTAACAAGCAGATATCTGAGGAGACGATCCGAAGTTCTCAAAAAAACATGCCAAAAAACAAGAGACGGAAAACTTGAAACCGTCACAAATTTACACCTACTATCCATAATTAAGATCAGCGCACTGGGAGAGTGGGGGAGAGAAAGGAATGGGGACAAATGCTTTAAGAGGTTTTCACAGCAAGTTCAGGTGTTGAATCGGGGGGGGGGAGGTGACGCATTCAGGTGGCGCCTGGGCGACCGCGACTCTGAGCGCACGTGTGTTAACGCTGAAGTCAATAGTGTGGCTGCGGGTCAGCAAGGTTAGAACCGCTCACTACGAAAGCAAGTGACCTTGAAGCAGCGGGGTCTTAAACATAACTGCCAGAAATCGTAATAGTGACTATCGACAACTGTCATATTAGGAGGAATATGGTGTTGTATGTGCCTAACAAAGAAGCCTAACCGCTTCACTACATGTGTGGCTTCATCTCTAATAGTTAGGAAATGTAAGTCGTAAATCTAATAGTTAATCTTTCCAGGGTTTGTATGTGGCTAATCGTAGATTGCCCTTGGAGTCCTGCCGTGTACGCGTGTAGAAAATGCGCATTTCTAAGTCCGACTTTTCGGCTTTGGAACCCGATGCGCTTTTGCCCTTCTGTTAGCGATGACAAGTTCATCCCGCTCCTATCCATCCTCACGCCTACCTCCCAAGAATCCCTAAAACTGTAATAACCGCAGTTTTCACTCTCCATAACCTCTCCTATCTGTGAACGAGGTGTTTTTCCACCTGTGACAAATTTATTTATGAAGCCTATTGAAGAGAGACTGGCCGTATTGCTGCGTAGCCAAACAGAGCCTCAATGTTAGATTAGCCACTGCTCCCCAGCCCACCTCAGGTCTTCTGGCTACTGGAACACAACGCGTGTGAGAAGACAGAGTGAGGTCGGTGTTGCGTGGGTCCCCTCGCTACCTTTGAGGGTAGTGATCAACAGCGTGTTGACAGATGGAGTACTAGGATGAGCATAGTTGCCACACTAATCATCCAGAACCCTGCAGCCGACGAGACTTCCTCCTGAGCGTGAAAGCGATTGAAAATCCAGTCTTTCTGATTATCACACGGCTAACCTAATCGGATCATAACGGAGCGGTATATTGACTTATTTTTGACATTATGTGACATGCAGTAGTCACTGACTCTAGTGGAACGTCAATGGGAATTGCTGAATATTCTTCTTACCCCGAAATGACTTCTATCTGAGGTCTCTACAAGGTCTGTACGTTGCCATCCCATCTTCAGTGTGGGCAGTTTGAGCTTACACAGCGTTTTCTGCGACTTATATTCCGCATAGAGCAAACAAGTTTAAAGATGTGGTTCTGAACCTCCATGTCGCGTATGGGCTTTAGAAAACACGCTAACCGCTATGACATTAGGTGCCAGTAGAGGTAATGATTCCTAGGTCAGCAGGTGATCCGTTCTGTTAAATGATCTCCTTATCTTGTGGTGTGTGTAAACGCATTTCTAGGTCTAACTGGGCTATTCGCAAGCAGCTTTGGTTTATGTACATTGACAGCTAGCGCACATTAGCAAGTCCATTCGGAAACTCGAAGGAAAACAACAGAACGTTGCTGGGCACTGCCAACTCAAGTGATGTAGATTCTCAAACGCGCACTCAAATGTTCCTGTGGTCTACAAAACGGCTAATCTAGTTGGTGCTTTCTTAAAGCTACTCTTATCATCGTTCTCTGTGCCCTACAGGTAATCCAGGCCATCTTCGATCTGGCTGACGAGAACGCCTGGAATTGGTCCAAGGACGGTTTACCAGCAGCTGCCGCCGTGCTAAGCCTCGAAAAGCTCTACCCCGCCTCGGTGACGCGCCAGGTGTTCCAGCGTTTCTTTTATCGTAGGCGATCAGCCACTGTCCCTCCCGGTCACGTCTTTCCGCGCCTCGGAAAGATTTGCCAGCTTGTTGGAGAGCATCTTCTCTCTGTGACTACTAAGTTTGCCCTGCAGGATTTCTTCTCCGTTTGGTGTGCTGCAGTGCCGCGAGGAATGCGCCCACGTCTGCGCCAGCATCTCACCTGTGCCGGCCGGGCGGTTTGCGAGTCTCACCTGGAGCTTGCGCCTGCGGGAGGCTCTAACAACGCTGCCACAGATAAGGCCCACAGAGGTCAAAGCATCTCCCTCCTGCGCTCCGAAGATCTGCCAGATGACTCAGTGGAAGCACGTCTAGAGGTCTTATTTGCCCGTCAGGCCGTCTGGCCAGAAGCTGAGCTTGCAGGCTACATGGCCGACCTAGTGGTGGGCGCCGCCTCTGAGGACCGCTCTTGTGAGTTTGTCTTCGAGGGCACTGTCGAGGAGGAGCTTATTGTGCTCTCCGATTGCGAAGACGACGCAGAGCTCGAGTCGATCGACCTCAACTCGGTGGACTTGCCGATTGAGGGCGGTGTTGCACGCGTTCCCGTGGTGTTTGATAAGCCAAAACCTGTGCCGGCCGTCCTTGGAACCCTGTTAGCGCAGCATTGTCGGGCTAGCGGTACAGCCGGTGCCCGAGTTTACACGGAGAAATACCCACGAAAGTAACTTCCTACTCACTTTGCCTGAAGATCCTATTTTTGTACACCTCCTGGGCTATAAAGTGTTTCCTTAATAACGCTTCTCATCCATGCTTTGCCTGGGCGTTTTCCCTCGTTATGGACTGAATTGCCTTAAAATCCTCCAAATCTCCTATCGCATTGGTTATGGGTACGCAGTTTACGTTATTTGGCGATATGCCAGACACTTTAAATGTCGGGTTGGTGAGACTGGCTGCGCCAATTCCGGGACTCACCTAATAAGAGCTCCTTGTCCTCCATAGTTTGTCGTAATAGATGATCTGATTGTCTCAATTTTGGATCTGTAACTAGCTGGCACTGCCGTCTTGGCACTATCTGTGGCTTTAACAATTGTCACATTGTGGACAGTTAGGAACCCGCGCAGCCAGTAAAAAATAGATCGTCAGCCTCCCAACTCTGTACAGGGTCCTGTGATGCTGAACTAGAAGTACATACAACGCATCCACTCTGTGCGGACGCTCAATACCTTCATACTGCTGACACTAGTAAGTGTGACCTGTTTTAGTCTGAAGCGCTTTCTTGCTGCAAAGTATGTCCTCTGCAGATCACCTGTAGAATACTCAGCGCTACTCCATCTGACGACGCGTCTTCCGACTGTGCGTTTCAGTCTTTAGCACCAGGGGGTCGAGACGGGCAGTTCAGTTGCAGAACTTGCGGCTGTAGCTACTGTGGCACAGAGGCGATAGTTCAACCGTCGTCCGTCGTGTTCCCCAGGGAGTACGCGCAGCATCGGTGACCTGCGCGTGTACTAGTTTATAGTAGTAGCAGACTTGTGCAGCGTCTGCCGCACTCTCTCTCCCCTCACCCACACTACTCTGATTGGAGAACGACATCAAGACGTCCAGAAGTGGGCTCGGATAAAGCCGCTGACAAGGCTAAGTGGCACGTCTACGTGCGCCACACGACCTGGTCCGGGCCTCAGTGCGGGAAGTCCGGATGTTACATGTTCGACTGCCATAAAAGCTACATCAAGGAGTAGCCATTGCAGCCCGATTCGCAGTCCCTCACTCACTCTGGAGTACTCCCACAAGGGTCGAGTTATCCGGTCAGTTGCCACCCTTTAAGTCACGGCTCTTGGCTGGTCGTGAGGAATTCACGCACGCCAGGTTTATTAGGGTGCGGGGTGCACTGATTTTCCGTGCCAGTTGGTTCCCCTTTGTCGGCCTCCCTTTACCATAAACCATTCGATTTTCTGACCATCTCAACGAACTGGTGGTGAGCACAGAGGTAGTGCACCTTAAACAAATTAGTGGGGTCGACCGCTAAGATTTATCCTCGTAGCAAACACTTATGATTGTGTAGGCACTCTGTTCCCTACAGTCTACCCTAATCTCATGTTCGGACCTGGGCTGTCATCGGGTTTAGGCGACGTATCTAGATGAGGTTGTAATATTGAGTATCATGCGGCATAATCCTATTATATTCCAGTCACTCCAGAATGCGCGTCCTTACCGCCACAAAATAACTGCTTAATCATATGTTTTCTCCCATTGATTTCCTGTGCTTTTATAAGTCTAAACATGCACAAAGATATCCTTCCTTACAATCATTTTTGGTAAACGTGGTCACCTTCAATTTTTTTGCCCCCAGAAATGGTGTTCTTTGATTGCAGATAGGTTTTTTTAGTATGCGATATTTAAGACCCTCAAATATCTGTTCCAGTGGCTTCATATCTGTCGTTAGTAACGCAGAGGAATGCATGATTTTCCTTAAAATGGAATTATGCTGGTTTGCGAAGTTGAAAGCTCCACGATGGTAATCTCAGGAAGAAAAGTTGCTCGTTAGAACAGATTTGTCTTCTTGCTGACCTTTTGGAGAACTTGATTGACTCTTAACTTTCCAAGCGCTTAATGCCGAAAATCGGCCAGAATTTTCAATGACTGGCCGCGTTAATTGACTTTGAACTGATCGATTTTTCCTTCTTTCGCTGCCTCCCAGCCCTTAGGCAGATGCTTGTGGGGCTTGACGGCCGCCTGCGTTACACATTGTCACCTCGATGAGGGGCTACCTGAAACTCGGCTTCCCCTTTGGGTGGGCCCGTCGCGGGGCCGTGTCCGTTCGGTTTTCCTAAGTTTGATGCGATCATCCTGTCCGGGTCCTCACGTATGCAAAGACGCAGCACTTTGTAGGCCGCAGTTTGAAAACGCAAGTACAACAGAGGACAAGTTCAAAATTATTGGAGAATCGGAAAACTTGTTTAGTGCTGAACGACAGCCTGTCTTCGAGCAGGACTTTGAAGGCGTAGTTTACTACAGAAGCAATATCATAAGAGCTATTTTCTGTGTCCTTTCTATAAAATATATTTGAGTTTATAGGGGGGTCAAAAGTTATTTTAGTGGGTGTGACTTTTGCAAACGACCGCAAAGAGATGCGTTCAAATGCCGGAACCTTGGCGCAAGCGGTATTTCTTGCGTTCACCGCGCTGCAAATTAATTAGTATCACAACTTCACTTAAGTATTTCTCACTAACGGAGATCCCATTTCAAAATTTCAGTTAATGCCTCGTGCAATACTGTGGTTTTTACGCAGCGGGCCCGAGCTCGATCGTAAACCGACGCATGCCGACTGTGCGGTTATCAAACCAATTGCAGGGACTGCGAAGAGCGATGTACAGACGGAAGACGTAGAAGTACTGCAAGTGATTGCGGTGTAAGAGGTGTATTGAGTGACTGTAGGACATACCGTTACCTGCAAAATGGGGGGTCCATACTTCCAGATTTTTGAGCGGTGAGCCGGTCTTCCCGACGCGTCTTATCTCTTGGGCGAAGCGACGCATGCTTAGAGAGCTGTGGAGGCTATTCCCGCGGACGTGTGCGACCATGGGAGAATTTGATCTGGCAAAAACAGGTGTAGCTTGTTTTCCCGGAGACCTAGTCAATCCACGCGTAGATTGAGCTCTCCATACAGTACTCTCAACGCGATTAGGCTTCCGCTCTAATGCGGATGTGTCTCCTTGTGTCACCAACGCATCTCAGGCGTGGGTCCCACCACCGAACACGGTGGACTTCCGTCTTTACTTGGGATGCTTAATATGCATGTGCTTTATGCAGCTCAGGCCCTAATTGATTTTATGGTCTGTCGAATAACTTATGTCGTAGCGATCCGCTGCACCGAACTCCGAGTACTCCTCAAATGACCTTCGGCAAGGGCTGTTTGTCAAGTTACCAGGACGATCTACCAGTCTTCGACCACCAACGGCAGTGCCATCAAGATACAGACATTTGGTTTCCGTAACATCTTTATTCCCTTCAAAAACCGATCTAAGCACCAGCGAACTACGCAAGTGCCTACCAGCGGGACCTCCATTAACAGGTCTCGCCGACAAGACCGAACGAAACCACTATCAGTCAGTAAGTCAGTATATTTGGAGTAAACGACAGAAGCCATGAAAACTCCATTTAGAGGGTACAGGTATAAAGTAAAATAGTTAAATTGCAAAACTTTTGCTTGCAGTTTTAGAAGAGAGAATTCGTAAATCTAATAATGTAACATAAAGGTGAAAGGGGTATTATATTCGCAAAATAATTGCGAAAAACTTTGTTCACCGCATTCGGACTGTGAAAATTTCAATATGAGATAAGTTTGACGCAAAAAATAGGATCTGTTGAAAGCATGTTAGTAGTTATGACTATAAATATACTACTAACCACTATTACGCTCTTGTTTCTGCCTTTTCTCTTGTGGCGCATCTAAGGGGACAGTAACGGAGAGTCTCAATCCCTGAGGGATTTGTCTGGCAGATAAGACATGGGATTGACCGATGGCCTTGCGGTAACTTCTGGGGCGGCACTTATCCCCGTGTCCTAACATTGGCATTAAGCCTACCCCTTTCGAAATTTAAAGTAAGGTCACTTGTAAGACGGGGGTACCTATTCCCATTCCGTCCCCTGGTGCACATCGTTTTTTAAAAAAATCTATGGAATGGAACTTCATCCGCTCTAAAAAGTACTCGTTTTCGCCCGTTTTAAAACATTCTGAGCTAGTTTTCCGAAAGTGAATAACAACGGCGTCGAAAACCTGCGCCCCAACGCGGGTCAGCATTTACTTCACTGACCGCGCCTAGCCATTTTGCTCTACGCGGCAGCTTTTGATAACAGGGTTCTCTTAACAATGAGACATTCCCTCGAGTCGGCATCGAAAAGAGTCCGATCTCTCAGTAAGAAAATCCGGACCTGGTCGTCTGGTTCAAGCAATCGCGATTTCTGCTCTTGTTGACTCTGGACTTTCTCAGACACTATCTAGTTGCCTCAGTCAGTTATCGCGATAGGGCATTTTAGATTCACTTCTGAGCACGTCACTCTTACACTTTAATTTGCCGTTTTCCAAAGGTCTGACAAACGTGAGTTCATTTCCCCGACGGTTTCATTTTTGGCCGTACGCGGGAATATGGACCCTTCGTACTACATGTGGCCTGGCACTAAATTTCAGGAGGGCACCTCTTCCCGTGTTCTAGCTTTAACTCTAGTCCCCCTAGCCCTAACAGAGATCGTCATAAACCTTAGGCTAACCCTACCCCCTGGGATTTTGTGCGAGGCCATTTGTAATACTGCGAGTTCACGTTCCCATGCCAAACCTCATTTTTTTCCGCGAAATACGATATTTTATCTGTCGTTTAGGTAAAGATTAGGGGTAAACTCATGGACTCGCACCTTGCATGTTCTCACACTGTGGGGAGCGCGTAGTCTCCGTAGAGAAGATCTTACCTGTCCACAGAAGCAATATCTGTGCGATCATCTCCTGGCTTCCTATCCCAACTTACTCAGCAACATTCCCTCCCTTGAAGCATTTGTATGAACCTAGCCTTCATCATTCCACCTAACGGATAAGTCTGTCGATGCAATTTTAGACGCCACCTTCAGAGCTGCCTCTCTCGAACCTCTCCCCTTCACTGTTTTAGGGTCCTAGCAGAGTGCCTTCGCTTACTGATCTGTGCTGTTCAGCCATAGCCAGGTATTTCCACCTCGTGGATTCCCTCTGCGGAGTGCCAGATCACCTGGGCAGATGCATATTTGACCACCTCCTGCCCGCCTTCCAGACCCAGGCGGATGTGCGCCTCGCACGCCAGACAGTAGCCATCTTCTCCAGCTCCTTCGGCGAGGACTTTTTGCACGCCTTCGTAATCACCTCCAGTGTGCCTTTTTGGCTGACCGTGCTCTCTGCCAGCTGCAGTCTGAGAGAGCTTTGGTTGGACAAATGCGAGCTGGGTACCCGGCATGCTGATCTTCTGCCCCTTTTGGGTACTGTTTGCACCAGCCTGCGCTACCTCTCCGCGCGCTTTAACCACCTCTGCAATGACCAGGTGCGTGCGCTGACAGCGGCAGCGCGCTACACCAGGCGGTCCAGTCTAGCCTGTTTGGACCTCTCGGGTAGGCAGTTGTGGATATTTTGTGACTTTTCTGCCCTTTAGGGAACGGCTTTTTGGACGAAGGTTGTCTCAAGCAACTGGCCCCTCTGCCGTCCTTGTGCGTGGTCTTTCTCAGCGACACCGGCCTAGCGGTATGTTTACGATCTTTCCTCCCAAAATGATATCAGCTATCCTGGCTGGCGTTTGGCTCATATAATGCAGAATAGCATCACCAGATATGGCCATTCTAACCTCCCTTGCCCCCATCGGCAATTTCATTCTGTCTATACTGTTAGCCGCCTGCAGAGTTCTAGATCTAGCCCCAGGGCACAACGGGACGAATATGTCCTGCAACGCGACTATCGAGCGCCTCCCTCTATCATAGCCGATTATCCGAGCATTGCTGACATGAAGAGCCCGTGACTCAATGTTTGGATAGTTGAACCCGATCTCTAAACCGGAGGGTTTACCACCTAAACGGCGTACCATTGCAGGAGATAGACGCCCAGAAAGACTTGGGGGTGTGGGTAACGGCTTCTCTAAAACCGTCGCTTCACTGCTCCAAGGTAGCCAAGTCTGCGATGTCAGTCCTTTATCTTGTCAAGAGAGCTTTCTCTACCTTCGATGAGGACTGCTTCGTTAAAGTCTTTCGGACATTCAGGCGTGGAAACCGTGGACCTCTAAAGATCTCAGCATCCTCGAGAAAGTTCAGAGGCGGGCAACCAAACTCGTAGGTGGACAGGGTTCACTACCCTATGAAACCCGATTGTCCAATCTCGGCCTCTTTCCACTGAGTTACAGACAGCTAAGAGGCGACCTTATACAAACATTCCGTATACTGCGCGGCCAGGACTGCTGTCTCGTACCTGCTGATTTCTTTGAGTTAGCGATCACAACGAACCTCCGAGGTCATCCACTTAAACTACGCGTAACTGGCGCCAAGCTGGACACTCGGAAGTTCTTCTTTTCAAACAGAGTGATCGAGGCCTGGAATGCTCTGCCTGCAGGTGTCGTCATGTCCACCTCCGTCGAGGCTTTTAAGCGCAACTTGGACCATATTGCCACCAATCGTCACAATGCCACCTGACAGATTGTCTAGCATTTCGTTCTAACAGTTTATTAATGTTGCTATATTACTTCCTATATTTCAGTAACGTTTGTTTTTTTAATATTGTCCCATGTCTGTAAAATGTGTGTTGGCATTCAATTCGTCTCCCTCCGAAACTGAGATAGCACCAACTATCCCTAGACAGACTACTGTACAGCACATTTAGTAACGTTAATGTTTTTAACTCTTGGAACAATTCGTTTATCTGTCTGGCTTACAAAACTTTGCCAATCTGAAAAAAACTCTGTAGCCGTTTGATGTTTCAATTTTCAAATTTTTTTTTTATTGTTCGCCTCCTTGTAACAAATAGGGAGTTCAAAGGTTTAACACCTATATTTCCCTCAAATAAACTGAACTGAATCACCCGGACGCTAACCCCAGGGGTTGCGCGCCCGAGGATGGGTATGGCTGGCTGCTGACGACTACTAAGCCACAAACAGCCATTTCAGTCTCTCTCGTCTTTGTCAAATATCCCACGACCTTTATGATTCCCCTTCAAATTCAGGTGTCTACCCTCCTGTTGCCCGGTTGGAGACAACACCGTGACGCCAAGGGAGCCGCAGTCCGCAAGATCCGGTCCTCCTGTTGGTTATCCCTGGCGCTGGCCGCTGAACATGTAACGAACCCCAGCCATCCTTACGAGTCACCACTTGTAATTTGGCGTTCCCCTGTTAAGTGAACGACTGGTTCTGTTGTTTTTTGTTTCCTGCTCCCGTTTCTTCCCCACTCCGTCTCGTTTGTTTTTCACGACGAAAATCGAAAACTCGCGACTAGCTGGTGCTCCAGAAATCATCACGTTACCTTTACGAGATCCGCAATCAACCTGGAGCATTCGAGGGTCATATATTTTAACCAGGGGGAACCGTCGGGTATTCAGTCCAGCCAAAACGAGCAGCGCACCGGCGCTGATGCCCCCGTCGGCTCATCCGGCCAAATCAATCACAGCTTGACGCTAGTTTCAAGAGCAAGCGACAAACCCTGCCCCTCGTCCGTAAGTCAAATTGCCTGTACAGTGTAGGCATATACGGCAAACCCTAAGAGCATAAGGTCCGAGAACCTCGACCTCGGATTCCTCTAGTTGGTCAGCAAGACGGTCGGTGCAAGTATGCACAGATGTCGCCGTTTGGCTGCGACTTTTTCCTATCAGAACTGGTTCTAGATCACTAGCGACCTCCAAATGAGCTGAATACCGTGGCGGAGAGCCTGTAACTACGGTGGTTCCTTCGCTGTACCCGACAGATGCCACTGATCTGTGCGCGGACTTGACCCCTGCGGCACCGAAATCAATCGCACCCCATGCACACTTTCCCAGGAGGGAGATCGGGTGAATGCGATTTTATGAGTTTGGGTGTGGTGGCTGACATCCGCCCGCCGGTTTCACGAGTGCTGACCTTGGAAATGAACCAGACCTTAGCGAGACTACTAACTGGGCGCAAAATATAGACAATCCTCATCACCCGACCCTGCTTATTCGTCGACCGCAAGCGGTGAGGAACACCGCTGTGCTCAGACGCGGTAACTTATGCGCGAATATGGCAGTATCTGCCCTCCTCTTTTCCCAAACCCATTCTTTCCCAATGGCCAGCGGCAGACGAGGCTCAATCTACGTGTACTCCTATATGCAGGGGAACCCAAGCTATGAGGAAGAGTGCTCCGGTTTCTTATTGGAGCGAATAGTCGTGAAAGCCGCAGTGGGGTGGAACGACAGCAGCTTATCTCGCACTTTGACGGAGGGCGCAGCTACTTTCCGGTTGGCCACTCCAATAGTTACGACAGTTAGCCCGCCGTGACAGTTCAGAGCGTAATTCATTGTTTGTAGTGGGGAAACTATGCAGTGGACGCCCTCACCCCCCCCCCCGTCTGTCTGCTGTACCAGGGACAAGCCGGAGCCAGACCAGCTCGTACACTGTTACCCTACAGATGAGGGCGGTGATGCCCCCCTCCCGCACTGCATCTACGACCCCTCAAATTTCTAACAACAGGGCGCCCCTGACAACCTACTCCATTTGGTTAGAAAAGCGACCCGTAGATCCTCTACGGTAGGATACCGCGGTGAGGTCCCTCACGGCGAACAGGTCACACAAGCGTGTTACCGAGCATATGACCAAACCGTCCATTTAAAAGAGCTCGGGCGAACGCAGGAATAGATATTACAGGACAGATGTCGACCTAAGGTCAATCAGCAGAATTCAAGGACGTGCTTGCCCGCCAACGTCCACCACCTTGCAAAGCCGGCACACGAGCGATTCCCGGTGTGGCCGACGAAGGTCGCTGAACCGGCTATTCAACAGGCTGAACGCACATATGGCCGCTTGCAGAGTGGCTGACGGCAGACTGATGCGATCTCAACGCTGTGTCGCCCTCTCCGCCTTTTTCGGGCGTTTTATCCAGGCGACCTACTTGCACGAAACACTTGTATGACCGGAAACATCGGAAGAACTTGTCAATGTTTCGCACTAAGCGCAGAAGCCCGCACCAACTACCCTCAATCTATTCAAATTATCAGCTCAAACACTGTGGACATAGGTGTTTAAGGGACCGGCTTCTCGACCGTATTCCTGACAGTTTAATGCCAGCTATCTGAACACGCTTCTGCTCTCGACTACTTATAAGGATGCAGATATGACGTACTAATCAGGGTTTTGCATGGTGAAATTAACCAAACACCTCGGAGCGTGGCACAGACCCTGCAGATTTAGCAAATGTGAAAAACAGAAGGCCCAGATCCACAATTTCCATCCCATTCCTCCCCAGCCCATTTTCCCCCATAGAGAAGAAAAGCTCAGGAGATAAATTCTAGATGAAGCAAACAGTGAAAAGACAGAGAAATAACACGGGGCCGGGGTGCAGTGAGTTTTTTCATTCGATGGAGATCCCGCCAACTGACCATTCGACGCGCTGAAAAAGTGGAATTACATTTACAAAACAATGTAAACGCGTGGAAGATAATCGAAATGGACGTCGCCTGTCCTGCCAATGACCATATTACTTAAGTGAGAGGAATGTAGGGAAAACCTAGTCCAGCCGGCCGGAAAGAGGGCAAAGACAGACTGATTACTCGCCAACAAAATGGCCGAGTGGTCGGCATTATGCTCGCTCCAAAAGCCCGTGACACCCGAATTTTCGTTTTCTTCTGCATCCGTCAATTGCAACAAACTGATAAGTCGATAGGTGCGGAGAGGTAGCATGCTAATTGCTTAGAGTGGAAAACTGCACGGAGGCACCTCTTCAGGAATCGCAAAAGTAGGGGGTCAAGTTAAATCGGCCCAGATAAAGTTATGGTCTTGATTCTTATATCAAAAGCAAAGTCAAACATGTTACATTTTAACACTGGGTGTAACCGGCCTACAAAAAACCCAACTTGGCGACACAACAGATGATCGTCAAGAAACCACACTGAAGGCGATCAAAAATTCCTTTTATGAACATGTGCGTGTTTGTCGTTGATGTTGGTCATAATAAAATGAGCAATAACTGGGCACATTGGGTAAAGTTTGTATTCTGCGATGGTTTACATAATCATGCAAGTCAACTTTCAGGGATCGGACGTGACAGGTACTAGAAATGTAGGAACTGAGGAGAAACACTGTGTATCAGTACCTTGTCCTGGCTCCCGAAGCTTGGTCTACTGAAACGGCTGGAACAGCTAGGACTAGACTCATGCAGGACAAACAACAGGCCTCAGCGTAAGACTCTGTGAGTTTGGGGGAGGTCAAGTGTGAGGTTATCAAGAGCAAGGATCTCTAATTAAACTGCACACGGTCGCTGTGTAGCCACATCATTGGACGTCGTTATGCAAACAGACTAGAACGATTACAGCGTAATAGGCATGGATGAAAAAAGGACAAAACTGCGTGAGGTTGGCCATATGGGTGGGCCTAGCAACCAGGGAGATAGGGTGTGTCTCATGTTAAACAGGCTCATATTGTTTGTCGCCCTCCCAATCTCCTTTTTTGGCAATTTTATGCCTGTTTCAATTTTTTCTGGGAGATAACGCCTCAGATCCCAGATGTTTTGTCGTCTAGCCACATAATTTATAAAAAGACACATGCCGGGTAGTTATATAAGGGCGCGCTATGCGGTAGATGCGCTAGGTCAACACGGGGGCCACATTGGACTCCAGCAGGCATTGTTCAGCATGCGAACCTATAACAAACGTCGACATTCGGGGTGCGGTGGTACGCCCAATTGCCGGCCACGTTGCGGTGATTAAGATTCCTGTCACCCTTCCACTTCTTTTTGTTTTTGGTTAAAATCCTGGTCAAGTGTTTGTTGCGGACCAGGGAGTGTGGCGGTACCCCTAGCTGCGGGTCCAGCCGTGCCAGCCACCTGCGCCCTCTCCCACCTCCGTCCTTTCTGGCTACGTCTTGAAATCGAGCTCGGGTGCAGTAGATGACGTGCAAATCTACTACCACTGTAAACTAAATTGCGCACAAGTCGCCGTGCCAACTCTAACCCTGTTGTAAAGCACGCGGTGGACATCGTCGGTCAAACTGTCAGGTGTGTCCCCTGTGAAACAGGCTCATATCATTTATCTTTAACTACCCTCCTAATCTGCCTCGTTAGCAATTTTATACTCGTTCTAATTTGTTTTAGGAAGACAGCGCCTCAAACCCCAGATGTTCTATTTGTCGTCTAGTTACATAGTTTATTTTGAAAAAACACCTGCTCGGTGGTCATCTCCCCATAAGTGACGACGATTAGGGCATTTTCTGTCTTAAAATATCAGGACCCTCCTCCGCATACAGCTCCTGTTCCGCATCTCAGGTTGGCAAGCCCCCGTGAGGCATCACCCTTAAACGGTGGGCTGTTCACAGAGCTACCGGATTGACCTAGAAACAGTGGAAAAATAGGATGTGCGGGAACGAAGTGGCCGTGCTGGGGTGACGGGGCGTATCTCGAGAACGCAGAGCTTCCTCGACAGGAAAATCCGTGGAAGTTGGGAAGAGACTTGGCTTTCGAACTCACATGCTGCCGCTCGACTTGCCGACCCGGGAGAGGGAGCAGGCAGCCAACTAAATACTTGCGAAATAAAAACGCAATCTCCCATTATTTTACGTCGAAATCCGTACCCCGTTTGCCTGGACAGGCCTATGCTCCTGACGTTGACAATCGCCAGCAGTATGCGTTTGATATGCGCAATTTCTGTGTAAGCACGATAATACGGATACTATCTCATATACCTTCAAACAGATGAGCGCTACGGCGTGCAGGTCTGGAATCACATGGCCTACATTGCAAAATAAACTGATGCAGTATATGTTACAAGGTGCCGGTGGAAGCGATGAATTCATATGTGCATAGGGCGTCTTGAGCGAGAAATGGGATAGATCAGCTCCTTACCGACTTGAAGCAACACAACAGAAGTCGGTTTGTTTTGAAAACAGCAGAAGGCAAAACAATGCTCTGTCAGTTAGTCCTGTTTACGTCAACTTAAAGCAGGTTGTGCGTTTTCCTCTTAGACAGCAGTGAATAGACGGCTCCAGATCGTTGCCATATTAGCTGGAATCTGTAATCTGGTGCTGATGAAGGCCAATTAAAGTATATGTGATACTATCAAATAGGAACAATCGAGGAAGGAGAACCTAACTGCATATGTGGGAAAAGTCAGGGTTGGCCCGATTACAGGGAGAGAACTGGTCACAAAATTTGACAATATTTAGGCTTTCCACCATGATTACCTGAGCAGGTTCGACAAAGGAGAGCCAATCGGATGCGTAGGTTGGTAGCAATCCCATATTGTGACATTTGTACACTGCCAGAGCGAGCATCACCAAGTTTCCAAACAGGTAGGTGAGACACTGGATTGGAGCTTGGCTGCCCTCAATCAACTTGAAAGCTAGTCAACAAAAAGGTAGGACGCTGTCTTTACAACGGTTAACGACGGGATGTATAAAATATACGGCGGAAATTTCTTAGCCTTACTTGCTTGTATGGACAAGATGGCCTGGATCGGTCGCATAAACATCATGATCACCATCATAATCGGAAAGATCGATATGGAATTGCCGGTCATCCACATGATCAACAAATTCATGGGAATTTGTCGCAGTGGGGCAAGAGCAATGTCCCAGCTGCGCTTCACCGTCAAAGTGTCATCTTGATCGCGAGCCACTGTGTTCGGAAAAGACCGTTCCACGTAGCCGGTGGGCTGAGAGGGCTCGAGAGCAACGCCGGACATTAGGCCTATCCGGTTCCTGGAAGGACAAAATCAGAGATCAACTATTCAATCCCAGGCAAATGAACTCTAACTTCCGAACTGAGCATCATAGAAGGCCAAATGGACAACAATGAAGTTAAAGATAGCAGGAATGGAGGAACTTCTGAAACGTACTAACTCCACTTACTTGGAGGAAAAATCAAAATTCCATCGGCGAGATGATAACCTCGAGTACTCCGTAAGGCTATAGGATGCTTTGTCAAATGTTTCCATGACGTCCTAGGATAAAAACAAATGTTTGCTTTTAGGAAGTATTCTCTGCAATAAAGTCGCACTTCCTGTTTATGCACGCTTCGACAGCCTCGCGGATCGTCGGGAATGCGAAAGTATTTTAAAGAAAAGCTTAATACGGCAGTTGGTGCTGTAAAATGATGTAATTTACAAATTAAGTGGACTACCATGTAAAAGTTTGGAGAGTTTGACAAAGTCACTGGGATCGGCCTCTGACTAACAAATTTTGTAGAGGTTGAGTTAGATATTTGACTATGAAACTACTTAAATAGATCCAACAGACTATAAAACATTTAGTTAATTTGCGCTGGCCTCCTACTTTACGGATATATTTTTATAAAGTGAAGTTGATTTGGGCTGGAGATAAGAGAGTGGGTTTAGAATGATGATTTGCGGATCATATTTTTGGATTTTTGCATGCCACTGGGACAAAAGAGGTTGCAAGTTGCATCTAACCTAACTGTGGGCGAACGTATTCCCGTTTAATGTGCAGCCACTACTTTCTGAACCTCAGAAGTAATTTTACAAGCATCGACATCATTAAAGACAATATGAGGCTTCAACAACAGATGTGTAATTGTGTACCTTTTAGAGGGGACAGACATCACAGTCGGGACATGATGGTTTTCAAACGCCTAACAACGATTTGAGTGAGTTATTGTGGGCGTCCCATCATAGCGAATTTTCCCGTTGACGATAGTCATGGCCATCGTCTTCAAATCTCATTAGTGGGTGTCATCTCGCACAATTTCGTATTCGATAATCACGAGTATGAACCGGTTGATATAACGGGAAGTCGGTAGTGGCCCCTCTATGAGGCTGAGCCTTTCTACAGTCATGGGACATAGTGTGGCAAACGGTAGGAAGAACGGCGACTTGGTGAAGCACAGGCTACAAAAAGCACCTCCAGAAAACCGCGTCTGTATTTCGTTGGTCCGTGTGTTTGTGCCAATGGTGAAAGATGTTTACGGAGTCCTTTACCCTCGTTTTTGACACAATTCACGGCGAGTCGTTAACATCTGCACCTAAAAACAGAATGCCCTTATCCAAATGCAGCCCGGCCTGGTGGCTCCACAACTCCTGTGCAGCGAACGATTTGCTTGTTTTCATTGCCGGCATATTTCCCGGGCCCATATAGCAGCTAGCGGTAAATGTCCCCAAAGCTCAGATCTGCATTTTGAAGCACGCGCCGCTGCTTCGCGGCACCGGGTGTGACGACAACGTCGGACACAAAAGGTGTTGGCAGTTTTTAGGTTCTGCATTCAGACAGTACAGAAATGAAGTATTCTTGTAGTCGCTTCTCTCAGAGGGCTGCCCAAGCTTTTAGGTCGTGAAAATTCAGCAATCAAAACAGGACGTTATGATCCGTATGGATATGGAAGCGGTGATTTAGCAGATATGGATGGAAATGCTGAAGGCAGAATACTAGGGTTGGCATCTCGTGACGCATTATACCATACTGTCGCTCGAATTTGCTCAGTCGCCTAGTGAAAAAAGCTATGCCCTCCTCCCTGCCAGCAGTCTGGCCGGGCAGGAGTCTGGAACGTCCAAAACAGAAAAGGTCAAGATCTGCTGGAGATAACCGTGGGTTAGCCTACGCTTCCTGATCCACAAAACGACCTACACTTCTTAGTCAGTCGTTACAACAAGCGCAGTGATTCTAGCAAACCACCGAACAAATTCGGTGTAAAAGGACGAAAGGTCAAGGTAACCATGAGCCTCCTGGTCTGTCCGGAATGCCGACCACGCATGTTACACTCTTAAAAACCAGACCAGCCCCTTTCGTCCGAAACGAAATGAAAAGACGACCGGAAAAGGCCGACACCAGTTGAATGGGTGCTCGAAATGTATGATGCCAGACAAAATCAGGCGCTGCACTCTGAACCACCCCTAGTTTTTCGTTAACAAAAACTCAGGTCCGTACTAATCGTATCGAGATCTACCAAAGGTTTAAAAGCAGACTGCGCGCTGTTTCTGGGCGTGGAGGAGATGGACTATGAGACCACTTGGGAGAGATACAGTTTGAGCTATGGCTTCGTTCAACGATTTCCTATACTTGGAATTTGCTTTTACGCCATTACTACCCACCGACTTCTTATGCGGTGTTTTAATGACAAATCATGTAGTGTGACTTCATGTTCGCAAGTCACCCCCTTGAAGGCTTACTCCCTACGCCATCTTCCACTATCTCCCTATCTGTGCATCCGCCTATACGGTCTAGTAGATTTAGTCCTCTTCTCTACCGAGGCTTCATTAGGCACCCGCGGCCAATCTCAATCATGCGCAGATCTCTTCAATCAAGTGAAACCTCCCGTGCCGGTCGTGAAAGCGTCTTAGAGTTGAAGGCGGCTGGTGACAGTAGGCTCCCCCAACCAGGTGCCCTTTGTGATTTGGCGCCGATGGTCTTCCTTGGGGATCTTCTTGCCAGTGGAAGTTCGAAGTCCGGAAGTAGTTTAATCGGGGTGTCTCAAACGCTAAGACGTATTTCAAATTCGCCTGAAAGCTGTATATCGCAGCTCTGCCACAACTTGCTACATTGGTGTGAAGTTTGGGGCTGCAAAAAGTTGAGATGAAGGACATAGGCCAACACGAGCTGATAACAAGCAATGGTATGTCAAGACGACAATTATCCAAACCAGATAAGGTAAAACAGAAAGCCGAGTCGACGGTAGCGCCTTTCTGTGATGGTCAGGCAACTAACCGTCCGACCCCACACTTTTTTAAACCATGCGAAGCTCATTCAAATAACTGACTCATTCAAGTCGTTCTCATCCTCGTAGGCCGAGATGTTAACCGCTGGGCTTTCCTGCATAACACAGATAGACCCAAAAAGAAATCTCTCCGAAAGTTCCCATAACTTTAAGATTTTCTTTTACACCGGCTGTGCTTCAACGTATATAACAATTCTGGAATACCAATGCTCGTCTGATTTGTTGGTATCTTATGAACATGGAAGCGTATTTAGCTGCTCGAGCGTTTAAAGGTATAAAATCTAGCCTACATGCCGAGATTTTATTATCGAATGTAGAAGTGTCGGGTTTCGATTGTATGAGTAGTGGGCCGATATGGTACTGTGGTGCACATTCAATTTCACTGGCCTCAGTTACTTCTACTAAACATTCCACGAACTTCCTTCCGGGCTTACTGAGTTCGGTTGGCGTACAAACCATAGCTAAAATATGCAAATTAATATTTCGCTTTTCAGGTCTTTGTCCATGAGGAAGAAAAAAGTCAGAAAAAAAGAAGGACTCTTTAAATTACAGAGTAATTTTACATGAATGAAGGCGAAATTTCGGGTTCCAGGTGTATGCATACGTGAAAAAGAAGAATCAAGCACCGGAACACTGTGCTTATTGTCCTGAGCTTTCAGACTCGTGCAGGAGTCCATCGTCAGAGGTAGTGGCAACAACAGAACAAACGACAGTTATAAGGCATGTAGGCCCAATCATCGACCGACGGCGCAAGCCTGGAGGTGACTACGCAGGGCTTTGTACGACGGCGCCAGATCAATAAATCGATTGACCGAGTTCTCATCCGAGGCCCAGGCTTCAATCGATTCTCGGCCTGTTTTGTTTCCGGCGTGGGCGACTATTTTGGTGGCTGCGCATTTATTTCGTGGCCGAGAATCAATTGAAGCCTGGGCCTCGGATGAGAACTCGGTCAATAGATTTATTGATCTGGCGCCGTCGTACAAAGCCCTGCGTAGTCACCTCCAGGCTTGCGCCGTCGGTCGATGATTGGGCCTACATGCCTTATAACTGTCGTTTGTTCTGTTGCTGCCACTACCTCTGACGATGGACTCCTGTACGAGTCTGAAAGCTCAGGACAATAAGCACAGTGTTCCGGTGCTCGAAGCTTCTTCTTCACTTAAGTAATTTTACAGTAATTCGGCCTACATTTGATCAACTTGGTTGGTTATGATGTAAACACTGAAGCCTGAGGCGAGTCGATGAGTGTTGAGGGCGAGCTTCTAAGTAGTCTTGCTCTAACAGGACACCTATGCAACTTTTGATTCGTTCGTATCAGTCGATGAATCCTCGCATCGAGCGAAAATAGAGAGAACAATGTATAAATTGCAGTATTCACTGATGTGAACGCTCCGGATAGTCCTTAAGGAGCATCAGGGACAATCTTATCAAAGACAGCGGAACTATAACCAGAATGGGAAACAGCGTCTGCCGTCTATCTGCGCCCCTTGCTGGGCGTCATGTCTATGTTAAGCTTATTACAGAAAGGGATTCTGGTAAGGGCAGCCCCGAAACACGTAAATTCTTGTATAGCAATTGTGGATCAACATGCTCGCCGACGGTTCTGATATCGAAAAAAGGAACCAGAAAAGAGTGAATAAGGCCAAGGTTGTGGCAAATGGCCAGATTTCCTCCATGTAGTTAATTTGACTTTTTTGGACTTATCAATATGGTCTGGGTCTTCGTTTTAAGAACTATCAACTCACGGGGGTCGAAAATGTTGCAAGAGTTGACATTTACGCGCGCCGAGGGATACGTGAGTCACGATTCTCCAGACCGCAGTCAATTAAGTGGCACAGTGCTCTCCAGAACCCATATTTTGCGTTCAGCGTCTGCCAGAGGAAGTTATTCAGTCCTTTGAGGGGGAAACGGATACCAGCGGTACCGGTGACGGCAAACAAACTTGCCAGGTAGTCGTCACCCCAATAGTCAACAAGGGTGAAGGAATCAAGACAAGTAACGAATTTGGACTAACAGGAAATCGTTTCCCGAAATATGATGCTCTGTGATGAAAGCGGGTGCTGCCAATTATGCTAAGTCTGTTGTTGCACGGCGGTTGCGTCCTATAAATACACTGTCCCTTGTGCCTCCATTACGTCTGTCTGTGACTTCCCCTGATGATGAGTTTGGGTGAGGGTCCGAAACGTTAGCCCTTTGGCGTCTCTTCCGGCGGCCGCCTCTTCTTCTTCTGAACTGTTTCGTGGAGCTCGTCCACTCGCTTTTGTCGGCAGTATCTGTCCTTTTTTGGAAATTCCTGCGTGACTGAGGAGCGGATAGTCGGGATGCAATGACTCCCATATAAATTCGACCTTAATGGCCTTTTCAGTCACATGTGTTCCGAGTCGCCCTCATTGCAGCCTAGTGCCTCGACCAGAGACCGCCGTGTGCAGTCAGCGTAGGCGGACTATTTAATTGATTCAGTCGCCGAGCCCGCATCCACCTTTGATAGTATTGACATCGTCTTGCTGTCGAGATAAGGTGAGCGTGGGAAAATGTGGACTCAGTAGATGCTGTGCAGTTCTGCCTCGCTATAAACGGAGTCACGCTCAAGTTACCGGTGCTGCGATTTTTCTATGTGGCTAACGTTGGATGTTGTTACTCACGGCAGTCAAACTGTCGTCTTCCCATTAACTGGGTTGGGAGCTATAATCCATAGCCTTAACCCTTCATGAAAATGCATGGGGAACATGATTTTAGATCCCCAACCAGTGGATGAGATAAGGTAATTAAAAAAGGAAACACTGCATGTAAGGTAACATGTCTTTCATTTGGAACAGCATATGCTCGTCAGTTCTGACACAAGGCCACCGAGTTACTGCTAAGAAGTGAGGACGGTCCGACAACGGACAATACTTAGTTAGGTCTTACGGCAGCAATGAGATTCGACTAGTTGCCACATTGACTGGCTGTGTACCCGCCGGAATTTGCGATCCACGCATTAAGGTAAATTCCTCTTTTAATCTTCAATTTATAATTTTGATTTATTTAATGCCAGTTTACAGGCATTTTCAGGGAAGCGTTAAACACAAATCCGGTCAGCAGTGAAAAAAAAACTCCTGTGGGAAAGGAATAAAAATATAGTTAATGGGTTTTATGCTTTGGAGGGTTCAGGAGAAAAAAACTGCTGGCGACAAACTTTTGACCGTCAAGATGGGAGGGGCTGCACGGTATCGGATAATATCAGTCGCCAATTTCTTTCATGAAGTTGGGGCTAGTCCAAACAGAAGCGCTGAAGAACATCTGTCGCTGTTGGCCAAAGAAATTGTCCCTGGTGAGACCGGCCATAGTGCTCAGAGACCACAAACACCATCGCTACGGTACAGTCTATCAGTGGATTCAGCACCCAAAATTTGTGAAAGCTTTTCTGAATGCAAAAATCGAGAAATATTTCTCTTAAATAAAGGATAATTTCGCGGAGTTTTTACATTCCTGGGTAGTTTACTCCAAATAGCAATTGCATTTACAGAAAAGAACCGACGATATTTAACTGTACGTGCCAGAGGAAGAAATAAAAAGACCGCACGGTGTCTGTTACGTCGGGGGTGGACATGATGTCTTAAAGAGGTGAGTGGGTTAAATGTGTGATTATATAAGAGCTTAAATAGCAAAAATAGTCCCTTTTGTAATCTACGGAACCATAAAGGATCAAGGCCTGTAAGCTGGCAACGTTCTTGGTAAGACAAATGTCGGTGTTCTGGGGTTAAGACTCTCTTGGTAAAAAAGTGTTGAACGGGTTCTATTTTCTTCCGCTCAGTAGCATGCATGAGGCTGAATAAAAACGAACAGTATTCCAGGCCAGGTGTAACACACATGTTGTAAAGGCGCATTCTGATGTCCCTAGTTTTTAAGTTTCGGAGAATAAACTCGGTCGTTCTACGTGCTTTGGAGACTATCAAGTCACAGTGCTCCGAGAGATTGAGACTCTTGGAGTATGATACGCCCAGATCCTTAATAACCCCAGGCACATTTATGGCGTGACCTTCAATACTAAGTTGAGGTTGGCGGTCGTCGCCAACTACCATGACTGAGCACTTATGCCAAGAAAGAGAAAGGCGCCATGTGCGGCACCACTAGGCGAAAGCCTGTAGATCGCTCTTTAGGAGCTCAAGCACGATGTCATAATCTGCCGGCTTATATCGATATGCTCAGCATATACGCCATACTGCGACAAATGCAGCTGCGCTGGAGCGGCCACCTGGTGCGCATGGACGACGAGCGACAACCCAAACGACTCTTCTACGGAGACGTCGCGACGGGTTCTCGCCGTCAAGGAGGCCAGATTCGCCGCTACAAGGATACCCTGAAGTCCTCCCTGAAGCGCCTGCAAATCAACCCGACCAACTGGGAAGAGCTCGCACTCGATCGACCGACCTGGAGGAGGACAGTGAAGACAGGCGCTGCGATCTACGAAGCCAATCGCATAGCCGCCGCCAAGGCGAAACGCGATGCCCGCAAATCACAACCTCGCCCAGTACGCAACGCCGCCGCACAATCTCTCCCTACGTGTCCTCGATGTCAACGGACATTCCGGGCACGAATCGGACTTGTTGGACATCTTCGGACCAACTGCGCCTCTCGAACTGCACCAACCATCCTCCCCCCGCCCGCCTTTGCCTCCCCGCCGCCGCCAACTAACTCTGACAATTCTTCTGAACCACCACTTCCATCCTCCTCCTCCTCCTCCTCCTCCTCCTCATCCTCCTCCTCCCCCTCCCCCACTGCCCCAGCGGCGGCCGCACAGGCGGCCGTCTCGCACATCAACCCCGACACAACAACCGACACCACCCCCACCTCTCCCGATTCCAGTAATGAGGATCAGGACTACACCTGCCCTCACTGCGGTCGCATCTTCACCTCACGCATCGGCCTGGTCGGTCACTTGCGAATCGATCGCACAGAGACTGGCGAACCAGTGCCTGGAGCACCAACCTACACCCCCCGCACTCGCCTTCACTGCCCACACTGCCCTCGCACCTTCCGGCATCGCATGGGCCTATTCGGCTACATGCGCATCCACGAGAGCGGAATTGACCACAATTCCGATACACCAACCACACCCATCATGCTCAGCACCACCCTCCCACCATCCGTCTGCACCAACGCCTCCTCTGTGGCTGACACTGACACCGCCGAAATCACGTGTCCACACTGTCCACGCACACTCACCTCACGCATCGGCCTGGTCGGTCACTTGCGAATCCATCGCACAGAGACTGGAGAACCAGTGCCTGGAGCACCAACCTACATCCACCAAGCTCGACTCAACTGCCCACACTGTCCCCGCAATTTCAGGCACCGCATGGGTGTATTCGGTCACATGCGCATCCACGACGACCTGCTGTAGACAACCGCCGGTTACACCACACATTCACATACTTCATACCCTCCTCCACCATCAATACTACGCATCAAAACTCACCCACCGCATGCATCAACTGCCACCTTCCACGCAAGTGGGAAGTGTGCATCTCGACACGGTCCCCATGCGGCCTCGGCTGCACGGGTGACTTGAGTCCGAGGCTATCCCGACACGCCAAGTGTCGTGGATAGGAAGGTTGCTAATTGACGCCCGTTCTCGGTTCACGCAGTTTGCCACGTTGTGTGTGTGTTGTGTGGAGTGGCGGACTTGTGGGCTGGGAACGGGCTGAAGCAGCACCTTTCACGGCCCTCTCACGCAAGTGAGGGACAAGCCGCTCAACCCCCTTTGTGTGAAATCCTGGTGTTGTGTGTATGGGGGGCCAGGTCGTGCTGAGGTGCGCGCAGGCATGGTCCATCGACCATGTCAGCCACCGCGCCCATTCCCCACTCCAGTTTGCCGACCGGCTCGGACGGCGGCTGGAGTGTGGGAATGGGAAGGCAGAGTGAGGTCGACGACTCAGCGCACTTTCTCCTCACTATAATCAATCTGACGCGCTTGAAGCTACCACGGTGCGCTAAAAGCCGTGGCTTGGAATGTTGCCAACTGACGGGGTAACTTGGACCTCTTCCTTCACTGGAGGCGGTCTGAGAGTCAGGCTGCAATGGCTCCTTTTTAATGTGGCCTTTATGGCATTCCCACCACAGCGTGGGATCCGAGCCAGGCGTTGGCGGCACGCCCAGGTGCGGCTTCGGCCGTGTCAGCCTCCAAATCTCTGTTGTGTTGGTTGAAATCCTGGTTATTGTTGTGTGGACCAGGGGGTGTGGTGGAACGCCAAGGTGAGGATACGTCCGAGCCATCCACCTGCGGCCTCCCTCGTCTCCGGTCTTCTGGACTCTGTCTTGATACCGGGCTCGGGCGAGGGAGGTGGAGAGGGTGTAGGTAGATGCTACGCAAGTCTACTGACACTATAAACCCCTGCGTAAGTCACCGTCCCTGCTCCCACAATGCAGTCTGTGGGGCAAACGGTGGACATCATCGAAATCGATATCGATATGCATCTTCAAGATCATCGGCATACATGGAAGGCTTACCATTCTGAAATAAATCGGGTACATCATTAACGAAAAGGCAAAATAAATGTTGGCCGAGTACACTACCCTGAATGACTCCACTCCTCACATGTGTGGGATTGGAGATGGTATTGGAAATCTTAACGCTTGGTTTACGAGTGCCCAGGTAAGAGGATATAAAATTTAAAAGATTACCACCTATTCCGAAAGAGGACAGTTTCAAGAGAAGAAGAGCATGGTCAACACGATCAAAAGCCTTAGTGAAATCGAAATATACTGTGTAAAGTGCAAAACCATTTTCCCTAGATTGGAGAACACATTGGTGTCACAAGACCGAGCATTGAGGAATCCATGCTGAGCAACACTCAGTAGGTTATTCACTGTTAAGTGACCTATCATCTTATCTTTGATCAATGTCTCTAAGATGTTCGAAAATGCAGGAAGGGTGTTTATTGGCCTAAAGTCATCAAATGACGTAGATTTGCCGTGCTTAGGAATGGGCAAAATGTGTGATTCCTTCCACAAGGTAGGATAAGTTTCACTTTCAAGAGCAAGATTAATTATCTTGCATAAGAGGGATGGGTAAATCGTATTTGCATCGGCTTTCGAAATGCTTACTGGGACACCATAAGTTCCTGGACTGTAAGATTGACGAAAACGCCGAATCGAAACAGTCACATCCCACAGAGTGAAAGTTAAAATTTCTAGGACTGCCCCAGTCAGTGCCGAGATGGTCGGAAGCGGATTGGTCGAGTCCTCAATGAACGTTTTGGACAGGAAATCATTGAAGCTATCAGCGGTTAACTGGGAATCAACCGTTAGATTTCCCAGAGCGTCTCGGAGGATGGGATGCTGCGTCTTTCTATGAGTTCGTATTTTTCTAGAGAAAAGTTTCGATACATTTAACGAATGGTTTTCGGTAAGCTGGACCCCTTCGGCTAGCTGTTTTTCTTCAGAAAATCTCTTAGCTCGATCAAAAATATCACAAGTCAAGGGCAGAACAGAAACTTCGTTCTGAAGATGAAATCGACGTTCTCCAGACTGTGGCTGGCAAGACAATTCGCACGGCACATATTCTGGGTGGTATCGGGCTCCTTCCGGCAAATAACATTATACATTTTGTCGTCTGGAGGCGCGCAATTCCTTCTGTTGATATTTTATTGTGTAAATACCTCATGGCATTTCCGATCTTATAAAATAAGGTAGCTGTGGCTATTGAAAGAGGTCACCCGTCATAAAACTGAATAAGGTCTCTAGTTATCTGTATTGCAGCCGAAGGAACTATTATCGACTCGACCAATGCATGGGAGCTGATGAACCGCGGCGTAATTTAAGGTGGTCAACCTTATTTAATTTAACCCGTGTCAACGAAGACAAGGGTTCATGAAAATATTTAAAATGGGAGCCTATAGACACATTGGGACGAGACGACGCTATAGAGACAACAGAGTAAAAGAGAGTACGCTTGTTTCCGATCCTATGGTAATTAGGCAGAATGCACAAATCACAATAAACCCCGAAATAATTTTCCCTATTTCAGTTGCGCTTTGGTTTTATTTAAGTGTGAGTTTGCCTAAGAGCGCACGAAGTTGGATAGAAGTGGAAAAAACTGTGATCAAGGGCACAGGCGTTTTTATAATTCAGGGTACTTAAAGGTAAAAGCAACACCTTTAAAGACTGTAAAGCCCCTTGACATGAACAGGATTGTTTGAATGTTCTAACGCTTTTTTGCGCGCGGACCTAGGGTGCAGATGGCGCAACCGCGTGCTGGCGAACATGGCCGGTGTCTCTTCCTCTCACTTCCGCCGACCCCTTTCCCCATGTTACCGTAACGTTCATATCCTTCTCCTCTCTACGTCGGAACCTCCCTGGGCCCTTCCCTGCAGTTACCCACAGCGCTGCGTTCCCCACCGGTTAATACGCTGGCATATCGGTATCGCCTCTCCACCCAGACAGGTTATTCTGCAGTTGTAACTCATTCTGCCGGTAATATTAACAATTATTATACTCATTTCCCGTGCCTATCTCGTTATATATAGAATATCCCTTACTTGACGTACCTTCTTCTCCTGCGTGTGAATGACTATCAAGAGATGCTATCAGTTCTATTCAGATCCATCTCCCCCAGGATCTCCTCTCAACGTTTCCCTACTTTGGTGTGTGCTACCCTTGACGTCCTCGGCCGCTACAGACCCTATTTCAAACTGCCCACATGACATGTGACTTAATATAAACATATCACTATCTTCTTACCAGAAAAAAATATATTTAAAAGTCCTATTGTAGTAGCTTTGAAGTGAAACTTGGGCACCCTCAGATGTCAAAGGAGATGCAAAATACGAATGATAGTCGTCCGCGTTAATGGCAGATGCATATGTGCCAAGCGTTTACTTGGTGTAACAGAACTGCTCCGTCTACTCAGATAGTATTTTTCAAGCAAATGTGCATCCAGTTTACGTTTTAATGTCCCTCTGGAGTCCATTATAATTACTTCCTCGCTCCGAAAACTAGTATATGTGAACATTTCGGTGGGATAAGATTTCCGAAGTTTGAGGAAGGTGCCTCGCAAGTTAGTTGTCGTGGTTAGTGCTAAGCAATCACCGAAGTGCAGGGAGTAGTCCCGATTCTTTACGGTCTGGTTGGCCGACATGAGCTCTCCTCGAATCTACATAAACTCGAGGGGGACTAGGCTAAGCGCATGAAGTCTCGATTTGTGTGATAAAGTCCTTAGGCCCTTCACAACTATGGTGGCGTAAGTTTGTACCATTTCCATCAACTTATAGTTTTCCCAGCCAGAGTCTCCACGCTTGTATTCCATATTCCAGTTCCGAACGAATAAACGCTCTGTATACTTTTGGCTCCTTTTCTATGTCTGTGGATGTTCTTTAAATAGTGAAGTGAAAACCGGTTACCATTTTGACCGTCTATCGAGTTGAGAGGAAAACTCCAGAGATGGCAAAGCGGTGAGTTCGAGGTCCTTTTTTCCGTTACCTTGGACAGGCACCCTTAACCAGAGAAGCGCTGACGAGCATCTACATCTGCCTTCACCTTCTTTGCTTTGAGCCGCAGTGCAATGGTCTTCTCAATGCTAAACTTCAACGACCATTTATTAGATCGTTCACATAGGCGGTCGAGTCCTCCCCGCAGAGTTCGTTCATCAGTCTTGTATTTGATCGCTCGCCATACTTGAATGCCGTCTAAAAACATGGCTTCCTTGCTGTCAGGCCTACCCTTGAAGTCACTGACGCAAATTAAAAACAGCAATGATCTGATCACAAAGCCTTGAGATGCTCTACTCGCGTCCGGCGTTGGCGCTGATTCCACACTGTCATGGCACACAAGCTGCGGTCGGCCGATCAAAAAGTCCTCTGTCCAGCTTATTAGGTCCCCCTTTATCTCAGATTCACGGCCTTATAAAGTAACCGGTGGTGTAGACCGCTATCAAAGGATTTTTTGAAATCAGTGTAAACGGCACTGCCTCTTATGTCTCTATCTATGGACCGGAGCCATTGATGTCATTCGACTCTGCCGTCCACAAACCTCCTATCGGGTTCCATAGATTCGTTTGAGCTCTCCGCAGACGCCCTCGTTGCTTTTGGCAAAGTGAAGGCTGACTTGGCGGACGCCACCCTCCAACACACTCTGTTCCCGGCGCGACTATCTCTCTCAAGATCTACATATCCATTGTTGAAGCGTGTTTCAAGTCTAACCTAGCCCCTAGATTTCTACCTCAGGAAGTTATTGTATGCCTAATCGCGCAACAGCACGTTTGGACGGGAGCACCTGGTCTTGAAATATTTTCGACACTTCCTTGAGGTCAGGGACTTCATTATGCCCATAAACCACAAGCCCCTTTCTTTCGCTCTCAGGTCGAGCTCCTATGACCTTAACCCCCAGGAAATCCGCCAAATGAAATTTATCTACAACATCGACGGATCACGAAATGAGGCAGTCGACACTGCGTCCAGACCCTCAATTGCTCATCTTCAGTCCGTTCCCCGGATTACACCCATTAGGTTTTCCCTGTGACAAAGACGTTTCCGGGCTCCAAATCCGGGATCTTCTACCGATTGCTGACGACATTACCATTTTCTGTAATGGCTTCATTGTTTCCCGCCGTCCATCGGTGCCGCCGCTCTTATGCTGCGAAGTCTTCTCTTCTCCGAACAACTTCTCTCATCCTGCAAGTCGAGCGAACAACTAACTGGCCTCCAATCGGCTGTCAGTGAAGGAAGGCCCGGGAGTACACCAAGATTTCCATCGGCGCTATCCCCGCACCTGGTGCAAGGTTTGACCACATGCAGCTGGACACTGTAGGCCACCATACTTTACCCGGTGGTCGTTCCTGTTTTATAACCTACGTCGATCGCTTCATCCGGTGGTCCGAGGCCATTCTTCTACCTGATATCGAGGCTTCGACAATGATCAAAGCCATCGCCGATCGTTGGGTTGCCATCGCTGGCATTCTTACCATCATAACGACTGACCATTGTGTCAAACTCGATTCTTACCTTTCCCAGTCTTTTCTCTCTTTCTAAGCTGTAGTTGCATCCACACGACATCCTATCACTCGGCTGTCAACGGCATGGTCGAGCTGTCTTATGACCGGCTGAAGATCTTCCTACGCGCGCCAGAGGATCCAGGGGACGAACGGGCCATCTGTCCCTATTCTTGCTGGACAGACGCTCGTCCCTAAAGTCGGACCTTGACTTGGTGTTTGGCGGCGCTATCCAACTTCTCGGAGAGATGACGTACTGAACATATCGGGTTGCTGTCGGGGATCCAGCCAACTTCCTGCCACGTCTCCGACAATTCATGAGGGCATTCTTCCTGGTTTCGCTCAAATCCTTGGTCTCCAAGTCTTATTTCAAAGAGGGCTTGACGATATGCCTCCACGTCAAGATATTATATGGTTGGGTTGGGTAGCTGCTAAAACCGCCATATCAGGTCCCCTCTCGGCTTTTTGCGCGGTAACAGCAAAGGGGTCGTGAACGTGGACCGCCACAAGTCTGCTGGTCCGGACAGCCCTACGATCTCCTATTCCCACTCCTCTACCTCCCTACCCTCTACCCCTTATGTCTACTTCGCGTCCCATTATGCCCACTACATATAAACTAGAACTCCTCCATCAACATCCAATTGGCCCATCGCAGCACGTACTCAAGACTTTCTGACTGTCGATGCCACCCACTCTAAACGTCACGTCCGCTTAAATATATAAGTAGCTTTATTTAGTGCCCCTTGGGACACTGTTATAGAAGTTAAAAATAAATTTTCCAGTGAATTTTAGGACAAGTAGGCAAACGCTGTACGTGTTCAGTTCATGCTTATAAAATATGCACTCCGATATAAGAAAAACTGTCAGCAAACGGTGAATAAACTCCAGAATTTTTGAGAAAAGCGAAATGAATGCGATTTAATTATTTTTTATGGAGGAAAAGCAGACAATAGAAGCAAAAAGACGAGTACCAGTAGGCAGTCGGGAAGAAGAAGCGATCGCAAGAACAAAGGCTTTATTCGCGCGACGTTTCAGATTTCTGCTCGAAAAAGGTTGTCTCCCATGGGAAGAAGAATATGCAGGCCGAACAGGACTGTTCCACAGAAAAGAGTATATAAGGATTCACAACGGTTCTCGTCAAGGTTAGATACCTGAACCGAATGAGGCTCCTCGATGCATATTCGATCCCAACATTTTTGGGTTGACAGGATACGCAACCGTCTGTATGCAACCCTCGATTACCCTATTCATGTACAGTTGAGATTATAAATGCAATTATGTACAGTCAGTACGAAATATAGTCATTTGCAAAGTTTACGGGAAAACTACAGTAAAAGCGCAGTGATATACTAAAAATGAAATCAAGTCAGTGGATGAAATTCATGACTGGCACCAGATAAACCTATATTACAAGTCATCGGTCATCAAACTCAGGCAATCCAGCTGCCTTATGGACACAACTACATTATCAGAAGTCACCATGTTTCTAGGAGGTGGAAACTATAGTCTAATTTCCCGCTGACTGAAGAAAACTTTCCGCAGGTCTAGGCACGTAAATTCGTTCTCGACCTTGTGAGACTGATTAAGCAGGTAATTCACGTGCATAAACTCGAAGTAATCTTCAAGTTTTAGTGGACAGTCATTTCCACGTTTATTGTGGAATGTTCACTGCAAGCCCCACCTCATTTTTGTATGCTATAGGGGAAACAAATTCAGCTTTCTTAGTCTTTCAGGAAATGGCAGAGATTTAAGACAGTCTACCGGTTTTGTTTCGCGCCGTCGCACGTGCTCGATGGGGTCACTCTCCTTCTTCATCCAAGGCATCCATGCTGGCATTCCAAATTGGAAGTGGAATCCAACGAACGAACCAAAGATCTGTACGAATAGTTGGAAAGAGAAGGTAACGAAAGCACACCTAATCCTATGTGTGCTGCTGGTTGCATTTTGGACGGCGTTTTCAGCGTTCGGAGGGTAGCCATTTCGAAGTTGGCCAGATACCGAGATCTTTGCGTGCAAACTTTTTAGCGAGATCCCATTTTCATTATGCCGGTCTCTTGGGCAACGTCTGCGATGGGCTTCTAAGCGACAGACTACAATTTTGGATGCATTTAACATTAGACGCCACTTGCCTGACCATGTGGCCAGCTTGATGACGTCTTCTTGTCGTTTCTGCGTGTTGTCAGCACAGCTGATTTTTTCCAGCTGTATGTAGCATCTGCGGGCATGATGACACCGCAGTCAAAGTTTTCAGCAGAGACATTTACGTAGACGAGGAAGAGGAGATTGTGGAAATATTTCGATGGCAACGGTAGGTTTTGTAATCCCACGTTGCAACCAGTAGCTCCAGGCGCGCGTAATACGGGAATGCTAAGAAAATGCATTCTAATGAACATCCTGGTTAGTATGATCGCCTGTTTGTATCAGTATAATAAGGCAACTTATAAATGTAATGTATAAGTGTAATATACACATTTTTATGAATAAGGAAAAGACGACCAATCATGCAGAATATATTGACGTCATAAATTTCGAAACCTCTTATTCAGCTGCACACAGTCATTGAATATGTATATGACAAGGTAAGCTGTTCAGTCGACGATCGACCTAGAGAGATCAAACTTGATGGGTAACATGAAATATGGGTCTAGTTTGGCGAGGGGAGAGGGGAAGAGAAGTCATCTAAGCATGCGAGTTAGGAATACAGTGAGAAATTCTCAGGCGTGCTTGAAAGTGCATTGCGCGGGCAGCATTCAGTCATGCCAGGGAGGGGGAGGGTGGTTGGGGGCGAAATGAGAGGACGTATATGGGGATGGGATTTCGTCCATTATCGATCATTACCATGGCGGTGCGGGGCTTATCACGTGGTCCAGCGGGTTACAGAGTCCTAGTTCCTCCTCCGTATTGCAGCAACCTTTGCAAAGCGCAAGAGGCGCCCGGTCGTTGCCCGAAACAGAACCTTGAATGCAATCATTGAGTCCACCGTATGGCCCGTGTCCACCAGGTGTTTTGTAATTGAGATCCTGGCTACCGCCTCAAGCAGCCACCTCGGCATGTGTTCAGTTGACCGAGCTACCAACTGCATTTGCGTGCGCCCAATGTACTTGCATCCGTGACTACATATAAACTCATAGATACAGTTCGATGTGGCGTGCATAGGCAAAATGTCTTAAGCTAGTCTAACTGGAGTGGCCGTTGTAGTGCTTAGGAAAAACAAGTTAGAGGCGGCATGCGTCGGTTCATTTGTGCACCGAGGTCGTAGCTTGATTACGTTTGACTTCTCTCCCCCCCTCGCCATGCGCACCCGCATACTAGACCCATGCTTCATATTACCCATCATGTTTTTTCTCTCTAGGTCGATCGCTGATTGAACAGTTTACCTTGCCATATAAATATACAATGACAGTGTGCAGCTGAATAAGAGGTCTCGAAATTTATGACGTCAGTAAATTCTGCATGCTGTTTTGCCTTTGCCTTATTCACATTTATTCCGGGAAAACATTGCTTCAATCTACAAATTTATATGTAAACGTTGCGTACAAATAGGAAGGGTGTTAATAAACAAATTAGGTAATAATGAATATTTCTTTTCTTCAAAAATACAGACCATTGTCTCTAGCTCGAAGGAAAGTCAAACAACCGCAACTTAATTTATTGAGGAAACCGGAAGAAATGTCCGAATCTATGAACTCAGAGAAGGTGGTGGAATACTACCGAACAAGGAACTGCTACCGACTGTGGCAAAATACCAATCTTGATACCAAATGCAACGGCATTAAGAACTTAACAGTCAATCATAGCAAGCATTTTAAGGATCCGACCACAAGAAAGAACACCACTGCGATTGAGGCCTATTGTGGCAGACTGGAACGGTAGCTCCACGAAAAGGACCGACGTTGGGTCGTGTAATATCGGTCCATGTAGGCGACGTTCAATATCGCTTGTGGTCTGGCTTAGGCCGCGTTGGCCTTAAGCAAGCGCAGGAAGTATTCCTGTCGCATATTACGAAAGCACATCCTGTGCAACAGCCTGCCGAACACAAACCTGAAGGATTACTACCTAAAGGCGATTGAATGGCCACTTGTAAGTAAATTTTCCCTTGGAAAACTCGACTAAACTTAAGTCATATTATTGTTTATGCGAAGGACTAAGCACAGACATTTTTGAAGGAGTAAATAAGTCTCGGCGTACGCGTTCGGTAACAGAAACCGGTTGGAGATTCGAAGAAGCCTAACGTTTGTGTTCTGACAGAGACAAAGTAAACCAATGCGCAGCTTACGACCCCTACAGCGCGCGTTGTATGCTGAGTACCGACATAACAGACAATAAAACAAAGTAAGTCTTTTCGAATAAGTAACTAAGTCACGGTGTGTGTAATCGACAGTAAAACGAAATACAAGTACATTTCTGTACTAAAACAAATGTAGTAGGTAGATATACAAATTAAAGCCAGTGAGGTTACGCAACTCATCCTTACCGTTTCGCCGTCCAACAGGTAAGCTGGATCAGTCACATTGAAACCTTTCGGTCACTAAACGTCTGAGAGTTCAAACTCCCATCCTGCAGCAGATAAGGTTACGCTCCGATTTCGTGAAAATTTAAAAGATACGTGGTAGGATTTTGAAATAGGATTTACGAAGACGAACAAGCCTTATCAAACCCTACATACAGAGGACGGAGTGAAGATGTACGCGCTTGCAAAAGATGTTTACGTCAAGAAGGACGATTTCTTCATGAAATAAAAATACATGGTTGGGGGGACACTCAACGATCGTCGGTAATAACATTCTGCCCATGGAAATATAAGTTTGCTTAGGAGTAATTGGACTAGCTATACACGGCTCTCTTTTTTTCTAAAACGCTAAGAACCAGCAATGGAAGATCGTCTTATGCTAACCAAATGACATTGCTGCAAATATGTATTCGGTATGTTTGCTGCAGATATTTGTAGGTACCATATCTTTTTATCTTTTACGATGCACGTGCACTCGACGCCTTGATGGACTGTAGTTATTTAGATTTTTTCTTCCTGTATTTGTGTAAAGTTTCATACTCATACTCTTGCCAATAAGTTTTGTCCGCAAATAATTCCTCAGCTCATTTTAGTCAGGTGCCTTAATATTAGCATAGTTATACGTTTCACGGCGGTCTCCATTCCCGCAGATCTCATGCGTACTCATGAATAAAAACAAGGATTTCTACCAAATAGTACTGTAATGCATGGAGTGGAAAAGGCGAACAAGCAGTTGTGGCACTTTAGCCCTTATAGTTGCTCTGTTCACCCGGCTGAAGGTTCACGAGATGCGGTTGTTCCTTCAGAGGCTGTTTGTTAGCGCACGACAGCTCTGCTTGTAATCGGTCGGTCAGTAGGCACTACGCGGAAGTCCAAGCGACACTGAACCTTTTACGATGAACGTCATCTGTGGCATCTGCAATCGACGCAAATGAGGTGCAATAGTAAAGATGGAGAGAGGATTTTCGGTGGAGCGATTCGGGGTATGCTGAGGCTTTGGAGGGCAGCAGGGAAGCGGACATGCTTACAACGATCATTCGGCCGTCCTTTTTTCCGTGCGGTTACGGCGCTGTTTCCTTCCCCAAAACCTCTCATTATCTCTGTTCTTCTTGTAGCGATGAGAGTGATCAAATTTTATTTTATTCACTGTACTGCCCCTATTTTAACCCAGAAATTCTCTGGAAATACTTCCTGTGTTGAGATGTAGGCGAAATTTGGACACATTTTGCGTGTTGCAAATTATGCGACCGTTGGTCTTTAAGAAGATTAACAAAGACACACTAAATTCCTAGTCCACTTTTAAATTACTTTTGACGATTGTTTAAAATATCTCAAGCGGAGACGACATTTTTAAAAACATCAGAATGTCCAGGCGGCGCTATCACGAGGCGTTCTTTGATGATGATGGTACTTTTGCACACTGTTCAACTTTATTTGCAGAAACGTTTTCATCGAAGAGAGGCCGCCCCGATAGGGATACTGTAGAGTCTTTACTTTACCGGATAGGCAGCAAAGTTAGTCGTATTAAACTTCTGATTCCACTAGGATACGGAGAAAATCCAAAGAGATATCAGCGAGTTAAGCCTTCTCGTTTGCAATGAATTAACGAAAAATCCCGAACACTACGCTCGGATTTTTGCTTCTTGGTAGTTGACGGTTTTTCTTACGTGTTAGTGCCAAGAATATCCCGGAGCGCACGGCAATTTACACAACATTATTGGGACTTATTAACTTGAAAAACCACAGTTTTGTTTCACAAGTTAGTCGGAATTGGCTTCCTATCTTTTAGGTTGTCGAATTGCTTTTCCGTGAACTGAAGGATGCTCTCAAAAGTTGCCGTTTTGATGACGCCAAATATCTGGTATATTTCCTCCTTCCCATTTTACCTTCCTCCAGGTTAGGTTCCTGTCATACGCTGTTTGCAGCAATGTTGTTCACCCAGGATCGTTGCTTGCCCTTTATGAAAATTTTGCAGAAGTTACGCTTGATGTCTGTGTCAGTTCTCAAGCCCGAACTGACTGGTACTCTTACGTCGTCCTCTATGCGCTCCCCTATGTATGGTGTTTATTTCATAATAACGTCCGTCTTTCAGAGTGCACAGTTACTGGCAGACCATGATGCTTCTGCCCTAAATGCTGTCTTAAGCACAATCAGTGTCTACTTATCGTGAGTTCTTGGGTTGTTTTTTTATTTGTTAGAAGAAAACGGACGAGACTAAGCTCTTATGCCTGTATGCTTTCTCTCTTAAGAGTCCAGGTTAAAACGACTACCGGAAAATCTATTGAGACGATTTGTGGCTCTACAAGTTTTGATTTTGTTTTCCCACCAAATATCCGCTCATCTCTGTAGATACTGTAGTCCACTATATCTAAATTATAGATCCTGAAAACGGAACTAAATTTTCCGGACTAATTGCACAATATACGTTCTTCCCCCTCTGAAGTTCGTTTACATTTGTCCTGCTCATTAGCAATCATCGGTGTCTGATCCACTGTTTTCTGTCACTAGGAAAAGAAGGACCTTGCATGTACGAATGTTAAGAGTTTGGGATTCTGATGATCCACATCCCCAGGAAGACGTAAGTTTATCCCACTGTCTTCAAGTCACTTAGTTTTTGTGAAAACTGGCCGCGTGAATCAAGCGCTGGTGTCTGAGTTGATTTTAATCTCCTTATTTTTGCACCCATGTTGAGGTTTGTCGCTATCGGGTCCTTTAATTGATTTAGTGTTTGCAAATGAAGTCCAACGTTTTACCTCTGCTTACACCAAATTCACTATTATGATCGCATTTCTTATTGCGCCCACCAAAGGCTCCTCCAACAAAGATTCTTGTCCTATCTTTTAGTATCTTTCCTGTCTCTGGGCCCAGATCTCTTCAATGCGATCAGCGGGCTGGAAGGAGCATGTGTTGTCGAAAATAAGCGACGCGTTTCCCGCTCTCAGGGAGTCTGGGCAGTCCTGCAAATTTTCCCAAGTATGTCTAGCTTGTATTCTCATGTCTTAACTCCCTTCCAATCGTGAGGGTCTTAGCCCCTGCCTTATATCCCGTCTCTGCCTTTCACGCAGATTACTCCACCGGACTATGATCCAGAAATTGTCTATCCTCTACCGCAAGTTGTTTTTCGGATGTTTGACTATACCGATGTGTACTCTGCTGAGGATGAAGACATGGAGCAGGATAACCAGACAACAGGCACGAAAACCGAGAACTCTGGGGCCACTTTGCCAGGAGCTCACACTATCGAGCGGTTCCTCATTGACGAACAATTGCACATAATCTTGGAAACCATGAACTTTAATAGGGTTTTGTGGTGAGTTCGTCTTTTTTAAGGCAAAAGTGTTTACTCTGACAATTGGCATCTTCACTTAGATGGAGTAGTTTGACCGTCGCGTGTGACGTCCTTTGTGTGCTCCACAGAGTGGGTACAGCACCGGTGACTTGCACGCGAATTTTGTTTGTAATGGGGCGGACTCGCACAGCACCTGTCGTACTTCCCTTCCTCATTAACTAAGCAAGACAATGTCATGACGAATGAAGGTGGGCGCGAGCGTAGTGGCTGAAAAAGCTAAACAGCTCGTCTACGCGTACCACAGACAACATAGTTTCCACACAATGTGTCGGGTTTTAGCAGATAGGGGACACGCATCTCGCGTTTGAGAGTGCCATATAGACTAATTAAGGGGTCGTTTGAATCTGACTCTCAGTTCTCGAGCCATTCACCCCACATGCACACATAGAAAGCTGATCACGAGGATGGAGTTATCTAGTCAGTCGGTATCCTCCCAAATTTCAAAGCATGAGATACTTATTGTAATGAGGAATTCGCCGACGTGCCGTGGGGATGAGTTGCTCAGAGTCTGCTTCATTCTCTCCTCACTATCCCCTGCACCATTTATCTGTCTAGACCCGGTCAGTCATTTACCCTGCCTGCTCGTTCCACACGCGACCAAGTCCTTACTCATTGCCAGAATTCCAAAAACTAGGGGGTAACTCAGATATCACGTACATGGGAGTGCCGTAAAGGGTACATTAAAAAGGAGCTATTAAGCCTGACTGTCGATCCACCAGTCAGTCACCAAACACAAGACTGTTGGTAATCTTCCAAGCCACGACTTTTAGCTCGTGATAGCCTAACAACGACTCAGATTTATGATAGCGAGGAATACGCTGATGTGCCGTGAGGATCAGTTCCCAGAGTCGGTCTCATCCTCTTCTCCCGCGCACCAGTCGGATGTCCGAGCCTATTAGTCATCTGGTGATGGGATTGGGCACAGTGGATGGCTGTCTACGCATGCCACACACGACCTAGTCAGACACCGGGTTGTGTCAAAAGTGTACGCCCCACTTGCTCGAGAAGTGCATATTCTATCCGTGTTTCGGGTGTTGTGAGGCGGGTTCATGTGTGATGTATGCTTTGGTGGGGGCAAGGTTTGCGGTTTTTTAACGCCGGTCGTAGGCAAGCCGCATTCGGCTGAATAGGCCCATGCAATAGTGAGATGTCCGTAAGCAGTGTGGACGAATGCAGCGGGTGTATATTGGGACTCCTGACACTGAGACGCAAGTCTTAGTGCGATGGGCTCACAAGTGACCGACCAGACCTATGCGTGATACGAAAGTGCTGTTGCAATGGTGACAGTTTGGTATCGGATCCACATTGTTGATGGTAAGGGCACTGGCAGTAATGTTTTGCTGGTCGGTAGGAGTGTCCTTACTAGTGTTGCAAGTAGCGGCGGTAGAGGAGATGTTCTAAGATGAGAGGCGGTTTGACCCTCAGACGTCCAACACGGCCGATCCATGCTCGGAATGTCCGTCGACATTGTTGACACTGTGGCATGTGTTGGGTGCTGGCGTCACCGGTCTGTAGCACTTGTGTCTTGTAGGTCTCTCTCTTTCCGTTAGCAACGCCCATCCGGTTGGCTTCGAGGATGGCTGCTCTAGTCTCTACGGCAGCGCTCCAAGTCTGTCGATCTTGAGCGAGGTCCTCCGAGGTCTCCGGGTTGTTTTCATGAGTGCTTGAGTGTGATATTGAAGGTGTCCTTGTGGCGACGCTTTTATCCACCTTTTCTGTGAACACAGGGCTACATCGCCGCAGAATATCCTCTTGCGAAGGCGCCCGTGCGCAGCAGCATGACCAGGGTACTGAGAACGTCGGGTTTTTCCAGGATCTCCGTATTTGGGATCCTATCGCCTCACCTACATTTAAGAAGAAAGTGCTTAGCTCCCTTGCGTTACCTTCACAAGCATTCCATGTCGTCGCGGTGTACAAGAGGGTCCTTAGGATAATAGCCGTCTTCATCCTCGGTTTTGTGTTGGGTACTGCGTTACGGGGGGATCAGGACGGAGTGCTATGGCCGGCCGGATAACTCACCGACATACGATTTCGTCGTTAACCTTGATGTATTTTGAAGGTACGCGAACTTTTCCGTTGCTGCGAGGAGGTGACTTCCACTGACACTAATACGGGTTCATCGTAACTGACATTTGGCACCGCTTTATGCGGGACCACTCTCTTCTCCGTTCTGATGGTTAGATCGAAATTTGAGTAGCCGAGGGCAAAGACACCCACACTGAGCTGCATGTCTTCTTTTGTTGTGTTTGCCACACAGTCATCCTCGGACAGTAGTTCGTGAACACTGTCGTGGGACACCCTCAAATATGCTTCCAGGTGACGGGTGTTGAACATTTTTCCATCGTCTCGATGGTTAATGTCGATCCTCGGCCACACCACATGGTAGGCGTTCATCAGCATGGTGGAGAATGTGAGACTGAATAGGATGAGAGTTAGTAAGCAGCCCTACTTCACCCGATTGGCCACCGAAAATGATTAAGAGATTGCCCCGGTGTCCATGCCACCTTATCATTTGAGCACATCGCTCAAGACAGCATGGTTTCCCAGAGTCCATCAGCATTCGTTTTGTCGAAGGCCAGTACAGATCGACGAAGGTCCTCATTTTCTGGCCCTTTTCCTGAGGTTGGCGGACCGCGGAGATCACGTCTGGGGCTCTGTAGTGTCCTCAAAATCTGCACTGCGTCTCAGGAAGAATTCCTTTCTCCAGATTCATGTTCAGATGACTGAGCAGAACATGGCCGAGAATTTTCCTGCGATGTGAGGGAGGGGATGCCTCTGTGGTTACTACAGAGTTTCCAGTTCCCCTTGTGTTTGTAGATGTGGACGACGGTGATCTCCTTGAAGTCCTAGATGGCGTGTCCATGTCGCCATATCTGCAAGAGCGAGATAAGCCTTTCCATTAAATGTGGACTGTCCTACATGTAAACATCAGCCAGAATAACGCCTGCTCAAGGTACTTTTCCACTGAGCAGCAGTTGTACTGCTCTGATTGTCTCGGGGAGTGTGTGGATTGTTCCTTGGTGGGGCGAGTGCGGGTTTCTTTGTCACATGCACGTCACGCTGGTCACGCCTCCGAACGAAGACGTAATTTAGCAGATGCTAGTGACTCGAGCTGGAGTGCATCCACGTCACCTTCTCCCGCATCGGAGGACGGAAAATGTTGCTCGACAGAAGATGGTGTTCCACACAGACTTTCAGGAGAGGAGGCTACTGGTGTTGAAGTTGCCAATTCTATGGCGACCGAGCATTCCTTTTCAGGCAGCATGGTCTGTACCGACACGAGTATTGAGGTCACCAAGGACGACCAGTTTGTCCGCCTTCGCGTACAGTTCCTCATAGAACCTGGTCTTCATGTCATCGGAGTTAGTCATTGAGGGATGTAGGCGCTGACGATGGTGACGAATTTGGTTCTGCGGAGTGGCAGCCTCATGGTCATGAGATGGTCATTGACGCCTTGTGGCAGGCAGACAGTCGTCTCACGATATCGTCCACAATGGTGAAGGCGACTCCGGCTTTTCGTCATTCTGCTCTTGAAATTTGTCTCCAGAAGGTGTATCCGGCGCCCACCTCCAGGCTACCCTGTTCAAAGAAGCGGGTCTTACTGAGAGTCGCAATATCCATCTTTTAGCAGGCCAGTCCGCGAACAACTTGAGCCGTCCTCCATTCCAGACGATTTTCCATTAGTTTGTCTAAACCAGTGTGAGCAGTGTCACTCTGACAGCCTATGGGGAGGGACGAAGATGAGAATTTTTGTTTGTTGTTATTTTTCGACCGCATTTTTTGCGTCCCCATGCCGTGGCCGGGTTGCCGATGGCATGTCTTACTAGTAATTTTTAGGACATCTCATTTAGTCTCCATCACCTCGTCGGTGTAGGCAATGTTGCCACTAACTACGGCTGCTTAGCCATCTCGGGCGTCTGCTAAATTCCACTATGGGTTACGACTTGTTGAGCGGAAAGATGGCCCGGGTTAGCCTAAGCCGCCAACACGATTGTATGTCGTTCTCGTCTTAGATCTCTTTTGTTTGGAGACGCAGACGGAGTTTGGTCTACTGGGTGTGAAGGCCTTCATATAACTCGAGGTATCCTAGATTTGGTTTTGATCACTCGGAGGGCCGTTCGGATTTTTGACAGGAGCTGTTGTTGGGTAGGACATTGCGTCTTTCCAGGTTACTGTCCCTCGAAAAGTTCAACCATAGCGCGGATCATTGTCCTCCTTTCGTCCAAAAATCGGCTTCACTCTTCGGACAGGGGGTGTTTAGGTCAGCCTAATGGAAAGATGGTGTCTCTGGTCATCCTATGCAGTACATAATCTTAAGATTTTAATCCGGTATTTGACGCCACCTAAAACCTCGTTGGTATGGCAAGCAACACCTGCCATGTCACACTACCGTCATGGTTTGCGACCTTTTTATAGGTAGTCGATTAGCCAGGTAGGTTCGTAGCCGCACCCAAAGGTGTTACTACAGCATGGCTCTCTTCTCTTTATTTGGCAAACTTACGAGTCTCCTTATTTCAAAACTGAACCTCACTGGAGACTGTTCCTCTCTCCACCATCTGTAGACGCGCCTGCTTGATCATAACTAGATTAATGGGCGGGCCTCGTCCTCACGCATTTCCTGTCCTTCCGGTTTAATAGATCGAAGGGGGCAGATGCCGTTAAAATTTCGCCGTGCCCTTTTATGACTTCTTTGTAGCAACGATAAGGGCGGCTTCCTTAAAATATTACTACCAATTCGACTTTATTTCATAGTGTTTCGGAACTACGAGGCTCCAACTTCAGGATTTGAGTTGTTGCGCAGCAAACTTTTGCCCGAAATTTTGGGAATTCATATTACTATTATATGTATGCCAACCGATCGCCAAGCTTCTTTGCTTGAATATTTTTCCTTTTCGTGACCCCGATGGTTACCATTAATAACCAGGCATCTGGATTGGGAATGCCGACCCGACTTGTGATTGCGTTTTGTCTCAAACAGTATCTTAGCCCCTGTCGCTTTATCACAAAGCTCCTGAGTTTGGCTAACTATGCGAGAAGACGCATTCTGTAGTACGATTGTTCTCACCGTCTGTCTGTAGTTCCCCTCGTTCCTTTCGAAATCGAAGGATCTCATCCGTTTGGCTCACATTCAAGCCGCTTGCCCTGTCCATAGTTTCCGTGGACTTGTGTAACTACTAAGCAGTCTTGTGTGCCAATTATTTCGCTCAACAATTCAAGCTCTGACCAGGCTCCATACGTCTATATAACGCCTGCCTTTGTCTTCTAGTGCGCGAGCCCTTCTCGGTCTGCAGACGCGCGCCCGTGTCGCCCTGGATTACATGATTGTTGAGGCCATCTTTGCGGACATATTTCGGCTACCAAAGCCGCCTGTGCGCCATGGAAATTTGCTCTTCTATGCCTCACTCCTCATCCAGCTCTGCAATGAGGCCTCAAACACTATGCCCCTTGTCTTGGCTCAGGCCGCGGAGACCCTCTTTGATCGACTGGACACCATGAAGCCGGTGTGTGCCGCAAGGTGGGTTGATTCTACCGACTTCCGGTCGTTCGCTGTATGCCTGAAAACGCGTTATTTTTACACACTTTTGTTTTTCCAGATTCGTAGAATGGTTCTCCTTCCATCTCACCAATTATCAACTGCAGTGGAGTTGGCAGGACTGGTCCAGAGCCCTCTCCGAGCCTCTCATGTCTCCTCGGCGTTGGCTCATCTCTGAGACACTGCGGCGTCTTATCCGGTTAGTTATGGTCATCGTGTCTCCATATTGCCCAGAAGGGTTAAGTGCTGCTTGTATGTGGCCGATCTTCAACATTTATTGTCTTTCAGGCGTCTGTTGCCTCTGGTTCGGTTCTTTGGGAAATCTGTCAATCAGCAGTTCCACGTTAATTGACCCGCGATGGTAGAGTCGTCCACCGCAAATGCAGCTCCCATGTTTGCATCTAAGCTGTTGATACCTACAGTCAGTGAGCGATCTCATAAAATGTTAACCGTAATTCGAAAATACGTTTTCGATTAGGAAAGATTACTTAAGCGGGGTCGTAGTAGTGATTGTTTGACGGCACAGCGCCGCGATATTTCAGACACCTGAGGGTGTTGGCTTTTGAATGCCACTCATTTTGGCCATCTCCAAAAACCGCACGACAAAAATGACTACTCGGTTCTTATACGTTTTCTATATCGATTTTCGATGCTCTTGTAGATTGATAAGTATGTTGCAGAAAAATATTTCTTTTTGTACCCATTTGGTATCAAATCACGTCCTTTTCAAATGTCCTACTCGAAGAAGGAGTATCTTAGGGTTTTAAGAAAAGTACATAATTATAGGATTTCTAGAACCGTCCCATGCCCATTCGAGTAGCATTGTATCTGGCTGTTTGATAATGCTCCTCCTCATTGTAATGTTTCATGAGCCCCAAATGGTATTTTCTTAATGGCACAAAAGCATTTATGTTTTCTCCATACATGGAAAGTGTATATCTTGAAGCCTAAAAACCCAGACGAAAGTGCAGTGGCAGATCTACTTCAAAATTAGTCGGGAATCGATAACTTCTTTACAGCTGAAAGATACTCTCTTTGAGTATATGATCTGAAAAAGGCATGATTTACTGCCAGACGGGTATAAGAAATGATATTTTGATGGATCTTTTCCATTGAATACATTTAAATTTACAAGAATATCGGGAATATATAGAGAAAATGCATACTACTTAAGTAGCCGTATTTACCGGGTATGGTTTTCGAAGGTGGCCGAAAGGGGTGCATCCAAAAGCTAACACCGTGAAATATCTGAGATATCAGGGGATTACGTCGCAAAATAGTCAATATTACGGGCTCACTTTAGTGTTCCTTCCTAATCGAAAGTGCATTTCAGGATTTCAGTCAGCACTGTATGAAATCGGTCACTGACTGCATAACTCCTGTTTGGCATGATGTACGATCTGCCGAATTTATGGTAATGCAATCCGTAGTTCCCAAATGCACCGTGCTAATTGACCCATGTGATCCTTCTAACTTACCAGCAGTTCAGGAAGGCTACCTTATACACGCTTTTGCCAGTTAAGGACTTTATTTTAGATCCTCGAAACAAATATCTATCAGGTTGTCGCGCCCGGGTTGCTCATTTACGTAATAGGAGAAAACGCATGGTCTAACAACAGCACAGGCGGTGTTGACTGATGTTTATCATTTCCATTGGTGCGAAGGAAAAATCACTATTCACCCCCACCCCCTTCCCATAATTTTCGTCAAACACTGCCAGAATAGAAGTCCTTATGAACACAGGGGTAGCCAAAACCACAAAGCCACGTTCGGTTTTGTTATTTATACTGGTCCTCTGCCTCCTCAAGGAAAGGAGAATGAGGATTAATCTTCCCTACAGGTCACATTTGGTATAATCAAAGTTGTGTGCGTTTATTACGCTGTCTTTCAAAGTTAGTTGGTGGTCTTGCCGTGTTTCGTGTGTCCTGAATGCATAAGACGAACACGAGCTGCCTAATAAGCCGCTGCGTCCGATTTTATTTCAAGTCGGCTGTACCCATTTCTGCCACGGTTGCGTAATAAAAAAGGCGGAGATGGAGGTGCTAGCTCCGCGCCGCCTTTCTTGTCCCCCTGATGGAGGATCGGGGCGCCACAAGTTGGCTCTTTGTGAAGCGGTTTGTGTAGACAAGGGCTTTGCAGCTGCTATCCCAGGAGGTTTATGCAATGTACTCCAAACCTCACAGGAACGAGTGAGCCGATGCAGTCTTCATTCTGAGGCAGAGTCCTGTGGATGTGATGCTGATGGCCGACTTTCTGCGACTGAAGACTTTATTACAGAACGGCCCCCAAGTCCAGACAGCAAATTAAACATCTGAATGTGCTAAGCAACTGTCGGCCTTTTGTTTGTGATGCCGTTGCCTTCACGTCTCCTGATCACTATTATGCAGTCGGGACCCGCCATTCAAGACGCTTCTTCCATAATTCCTTTTTCGGAATTTTCACCATCACAGTTCTTTTGACTTGGAAAATTCCTTTAACTGTCTCACAGTTATTGACTAGCAGTGAAAGGTGATGGAATTTCGACAGATTTAAATGCCTTCAGTCGAAGGTCCTTTACTGATACGGCACGCTTGCGTAGTTTAATCTTGTATCTATCCTCTACCTCTTGTGCCTAATTTCCTCTCCTTTTGTTTTCTTCCTTGGAATCTCTGTGCCTACCATGTCAGGTATTCCTACCACGAAAATGTTAAACAGCGCCTTCCGCGACCCTTCCATCCCCTACTTCCCCCGGAACCCACTCCAGTCAACCCATACGCCGACGCCTGTAAGTACTATACTTGCACTTTTTTACTTGATGCGACTGCGATCATGCCTGATCTATCCGGCCTGGATGTTCAACATGATGCCTGTCCGTCGAGGCGATCCGTCCCGGCGGCTGCAGTCTGATCGCGTCGTTCTATTTTTCTATTGCGGAGGCCGAATTCAGATCGTCTGCAAAATCTCACATTCCATGTTACACCGAACCCCCCCCCCCTGTGGGCATGATTCAAGATATCAGTACTGGGTTTATGGGATCGGGGCCGGATCGTGTTATCAAAGCATGTTAACTCTTCTCCATTGGTGACTCAACATATCCTGGCAGTTTTCTTGCAGCAAGGGTAGGCTTTCTCGTCTGGTCCCAAGTTTGTATAGACCTCCCGTGTTCCCTTGTCTCCTACGCGCGCACAGTTCAGCATTTCCTGTCCTTTGCGGTACTAACTGTTTCCTCCGGGATCCATGGACCCCTCTAAAATCCACAAAAAATTGCTCTTCGTAGACTCTGGTGACGATACTATCCCCGCTGTTCGTCTGAAAGTAGCCTAATCCCTACATATCCGAAACTTGTCCACTTCGTCTAGGTGACACTCCTTGATCACGGGGAGTACTTGCAGTTTGCGAAATATCTTAGCGTTTCTACCGTTTATGATGATCTGTTAACCCCGGCGGAAGAGGGAAGGCACTACGCTCTATGTCTTAGGACGAATTAGTCAGGCAGCGTCCGGCTGACAAATTTGAGACTGTCAAAGCTGAGTTGACTGACTTCGGTCATTTGCGTAGTTGCGAAGGATGGACGGTAGGATGCATTCCTGATGAACCGTTGTAAGAGGTTTTGGACGACGATGCGGGCAGGAATGTAATTTTGCCGGTCTGCCGCTTACTTTCAGTGTTTGCCACGATTAAAGGAGTTGGATGCCCCAGGGAGGTTAAGAGTACAGACCACCCCTGATCGTTGGTAGTCACGGTGGTATTACAGGACTTATCGCATTTAGTTCGAAACTCGGGTTTTCCTAGTCTCTTTCTTCCGCCTTTCCTTAATCAAAACTCACTTAGAACGAAGACCCTTGTGGCTGTCACACCTGATCTTATACCGCAGAGTTGTGGTCGAGTCACATTCGTCAAGCGCTATCTAATTTCCCTCCGTTCAAGTCTTGCGCGTGTCTCTCACGTTTGAGGCAACCATTTGGCTTGCCTAACTTGCCCATTGTCCTTTGGTCGGACTTCAACAGATCACTGCCCAGCGTGGGCTTGGAGAAGTTACTGCCTTACCAAGTTCCATTCAATCGCCGTGTTTTAATTCTAACAGCCCCTCGAAAACTGAAGGCTTTCAATCGGGTTTTTGAGGCCTTCTGCGACCGGCGCAGCCCGGAAAGCCTGCTTGACCTCATCAAACGACTGACTTCTCGCGACGGCCAAGACGGCAGTGGAGAGGAAAGTGATCCAGACGAGGACAGCGACGCCCATTCAAGCCGTCGTTCCAGCAGCCGACACAGCTCGCGCAGTAGCAGTGCCTCGGACACGGAGAAAGACGAGAAAAAGGAGCGATTGAAGCGCCGGCCGCACATTATCGCGTCGCGCCGCAACCCTGCTGGCGGTAGACGCTCAGAAGCACGAGACAGTGGTCGTGAGGATGAGAACGCGGAGGTTGACGGAGCCGCGGACGAGGCGGGCAGCGTCACAGTAGACCCCCTGCTGCGGTCGGGTGCGTCCGTGGGTCGAAACGCCTCTCCGCCACGTCTGGATGATGCTGGGTTCGTGGCCGCGCCCGGGACAGCGATGCTGGCCGCCGGGACGGACGCAACGGCAGGCGGCACGACTGGCGCTGGTGGCGGCGCATCCCATCAGCTCTGCGTGGTGCCCGGCGTGACCAGTCGCCCGCTGGAGCTCTTCATGACTGCCCTTCTCTATCGGGCGCACAAAACAATCAGTCATACCTGCTCTCTGTTGAAACGGTAGGTCTAATTCCCTGCCGCCAAGCCCCTAGACGCGTTTATAATTTGTCATCTATGTCAGTCCGTATATGTCCACACTGTACTATGTCACCATCAGTTACAGGCTCCTTCTCCAACTGACATATTTACCAATACTTTTAATGAGCATTTATACTAGCCGAAAGAAGGCATCTGATTCCCGAACTCATCTTCAATTTAATCGGTGCCATTTTACTTTCCCATTAGGGCTTAAAACTAGCCCTGAATTTTCTAAGTGCAAATGCGTCTACAGTACAGGGCTCAGGACTAGTTCCCTGTCTTCAATTAAGATAGAGTTTAGTTTTCACGAATGTGGTCGAATATGTAAGTCTTAGGCCCCTTTTGTCAGGAGGAAGAATATATGATTATCGAAACGGTACTTGTACTGGTTTAACCTTTTTCAGCCTGTTCGGGAGCAATTCTTCAGAGACTACGAAAGCACACAACAACAATTGAACATCGAGGGATCTTTGGATTGTCTAAGTTCAGCGAATATTCCCATGTTTCAATTGTTAAGTCAATGTGGTATACACGGCTTTTCGGTAAGTCGTCATCAGGCCAAGACAGTTACATAGAAGTTGAAATTATGCGAAGTTACATGGTTTATAAGTGATTCAGGGGTTATTAACACTCATCGTTCCCACGCCACCCACATGTCAAGGTGTGCTATGGCGTGGTCGGTGTGTCGTGGTCATTGGGTCAAGGGGGCGAGGGGGAGGGGGGGCATAGGCTGTGAGTAATGTTTGTACGTTGTGCACACACCACTGCCATCAGGAGGTTGGGGCGACGCGCAATTATCATCTGGGGTCGGTGTTGGCCACGGAAGACAGAGCGCCTGTGTCAGCGTCTTCTGACGACATAAGACTGGATTGGCTAGCAGTATAGCCACTGCCTCGGCTGTAGCTGGCACCCGTTGGCGTAGGCCTCTGGGGAAGCTTGCTGCTGTCCGGTGGACAACCTGAAAGGCTTCTTTGGCATCGACTCGGTGATTAGTATCGACAGGATGTGCGAGAATAGAACGCAGCAAGTGACCTGGTAAGATGACGTCTGAAGACAGCGATCACACGCGCTTTCTCCGCAGCAAATTTACGCATATGTTTCACAAACTCTCCCCCCCCCCCCTACGCCTGGGAGGTAAAAGCCGACTCCCGTTGCAGGCCACATCGATGTGTATTTACTCATCCACTTGCTCCCGTGGAGCGAGATACATTGGCCGTACAACGTGAATACATACCGGCCTGGCTAGGCAGAGGTGAAAAGAAATCGATTTCGAGTTCTGCTCTCGCGCATCCTGTCGATACTAATCACCGAGTCGATGCCAAAGAAGCCTTTCAGGTTGTCCACCGGACAGCAGCAAGCTTCCCCAGAGGCCTACGCCAACGGGTGCCAGCTACAGCCGAGGCAGTGGCTATACTGCTAGCCAATCCAGTCTTATGTCGTCAGAAGACGCTGACACAGGCGCTCTGTCTTCCGTGGCCAACACCGACCCCAGATGATGATTGCGCGTCGCCCCAACCTCCTGATGGCAGTGGTGTGTGCACAACGTACAAACATTACTCACAGCCTATGCCCCCCCTCCCCCTCGCCCCCTTGACCCAATGACCACGACACACCGACCACGCCATAGCACACCTTGACATGTGGGTGGCGTGGGAACGATGAGTGTTAATAACCCCTGAATCACTTATAAACCCTGTAACTTCGCATAATTTCAACTTCTATGTAACTGTCTTGGCCTGATGACGACTTACCGAAAAGCCGTGTATACCACATTGACTTAACAATTGAACAGTTTTGTAGTCTGAAAACTAGTAAGGGGCGAGGCTGGATTTGCGATCTCTAGCTCACAGTGGCCGCACGCTGCGGTGCCCGTGTGCATCCTTGACCGGGAACTGGGCCGCGCCGTTTGGCGCTCGAGCATAATGCGCGATAACTGGTGGGAGTAGGTCAACGCGTTTTTTTGTGGAGTTGGTGTCAGCGACCCAAGCCTCCAGCAATTCTTACCTGTTTGCTCATCTTGGTTAATTTATTTTTAGGTATTCGGAAACTTTCCGGTGTCTCGCTTCCACTGTGGAATCGCAGGTTGAAGCTCTACACATCCTCCAGGCCGTCTGGGTGAATCAGTCGCAAATGGTGGTGGTTATTTCGGACTACATGTGTCGCAATGGCCTGTTGGATCCAGAAGCCATCGTCAGATGGGCCTTTTCACCCCACATGACTGCATTTAAAGGGCCGCTTTCGCCCTCCACAGACTTCTACGTCAAACCTCGGATTCTGGAGTGCGTTTAAATAACGTTTAAATCACCTCCCCCCCCCCCATCTCCCAACCGTTTCCAAAGTTGTTTGGAATTTGCACGCACTTATTTTGTTCATTTAAACATCTTCAGGCTGCATGTTTGGGAATGTCTGCTGCACACCCTCGTCCGCGTGGGCCGGCGTGTCGCCCAAATAAACCCGAAGTTGGAGGCCGCCAAGGAAAGTCTGGAGATCCAGCGTCACAAGGTTTGTCTCGTGCTGTCACTTCTCTTTCCCTGCCCCTCCCCAACAACCGCATGCGCACCCTAACCCAACCCCTTCTTCTCTCCTTCCTCCCAATTAGTCTGATTCGGACAGCTCTGAGAGTGAGGATGAAGAGGACCGGGGCGGACGCTCCAAATCAATCTCCTTGCGCCGCGACCGGGACACCGGTGGACATCGACGTGTCCGTTCGCGGTCCTCTGACGAATCAGCCGATGGGCATGAGCGTGACTCTCGGCGTTCTGTCGCGGTAGCTGACAAGGTGACGCGCCTTGAGGAGGAGCGTTGCGAGGCTGTGCGCAGCCAGTGTGCCGTTATTACCCTGCTGTTACATCGTCACGTCCGTCTCATCGACAGTGTCGAAGAAGCGGCTGAAGAGGCAGCGGCCAATAGTGCGGCGGGCGAAAGTGAGGCAGCCGGCGAAATGTCACGCGAGGAGTTGGGCTTTGTAAGCTACTGGCTCAAGGGTCGCCTCATGCAGACGGTGCTCGAGGTGAGACTTTTTTAGTAGTTTATTTGGTAAAGATAATCGACAATGCTTTTCCGTTGGGTACAACTGCACACGCCAAATAAAAATTGTCACTAATAAAATAGTACTTACATGATACAAGTAGCATTTTTAAAGGTAAACTGGGGTTCACGGGGTATCTAGCTCAGGTTCAGACTGCCAGGGGCAAACAGGGGACGCAGATAGTCATTCAAGCGTTTCTTGAAGAGCTTCAAGGACGCTGTCCACACGACTGATTGAGGTAGATCATTCTTACTGTCACTTCCTATGGTATGATACTTGCCAACGCGTTTATTTTGTGGACGGCCATGAGTGGTGGTACCTCAGTCACTGTGCGCACGCTCTCCGCCAATCGTCTTTGTCTCGCAACCTGATAACGGTTAAGATGCTAGCACTGATTATATTTGTGTAGTGGCGACGAGGGCGATGGTGTTATTTCTGACTCTGGGAAGCCAATGGATATGTGTGCGGCTATCTACAGCGACAGACACTACCAAGTAGCTGGACACTGACAAACTTTGATGCAATGACCCTCCTAACTCATCGCATAGACTCACCAATCTCTCACTGTGGGTGCATAATTTTGTTTCTCGTCCCTGATCCCATTTGGTACTTAGTTTTTAATACCGGTCTGATTGATTTGCAGCGCAGTATGTGTATGTTTTTTTCATTTCTGTCAACCTATGCAGAGTTTGTCCGCTCTGCGAGGTCGATTAATCGGTCACAACAATGTTTGTAATAGTGGCGGTGGCGACGGCGACGACGACGGAACCCCTGTTCAGGTTCATAAGTCTTCTGTTGTTTTCTTTCCCTGTTTTAGCATCAAGATCAGTTACTGCCCTACATGGAGAACCTAGAGGCCCTGATGTCTGATGTGTGCCCCTTCGTTCAAGAGGTTTTCCAGTCCCTACGAAGTCTCTATGCCTGAAACACTGTGCCTTACGTGCACGCGGACGCGCAGACGCCTTTGTGTCTTGCCGCGCGCCATCTCTCCACATGGAAGGTCCTCGCTCCGCCCCCTCCCCCTTGTTGTATAACCTTTTTACTCCTTTTAACTTCCCGAAGGGAGTGCTCGCCTCTCTTCTCGCCGTAAACTCCTGCCGTTGTTGTTTCCATCCCACTACAGGGGGAGGATGTATGGACTGTTTTTTCGGCTATGGGGGCTGCCCGGTCGTTTACTGGGTTGCAGTTAACCAGCTACACTCCATCCTTTTGTATCAAGAGTTTCTTCGCAAAAATACAGAATCGGGTCTTATAGAACAGTTTGCGTGGCAAGGAGTCGAAAATTAAAAGCTTTAAAAGGCACTTTAACTGAAGCACTTGGGATCCATACTCCCGCGTGACGCTATTTAATCTGTCTATCCTGTATACTCTGTATTCGCCGAGAGCTGAAATGAGCCTCGTCAAGGCAACGCCCGACCCCTGTGGTTAATTGTGAGACGCGGATCAGCTACTGCCGCTGGCTTGAGCGGAAAAAAGGAGTGCTGACGTTGCTGCGTGGGCCCTTTTCGCCCCAATCAAGCCAACAGAGGGCCTTAGAGGTTGTCACTTGGTGGCATACCGGGTCAGCGTTGTTGGTAGTTGCGTTGTAATTTTGTTCCCACAGCTGGTTTTACGGGCTGGCGTATTCGTTTGCTCGAAGGGTCGTGTATTCCTAATCTGCATGCATGAGGTGGGAGTAGGGTGTTAAGCCGTTGCGCGTGGCATACGCACCCGCCTCTTGGCACTGACACCTGGGAGAGACGGTGGGTGCGGATAAAGTCTTCATCAACGCAACCGGACAGGTCACTTGTCCCCTCCCCCCCCCCGAGTGCGATGATTAAACTGCCATGGGGGTTTCCTCGTCGTTTTGTAGGCTAATAGCCTATCTTTTAGTTAAGTGCTTCGCTCACCTACCTGGCCTTCTTTACGCTAGATGTGCTATCTGAAAAGTGCTTGCTATTCGGGAGGGCCGCTTAAGTAGGGTTGTAGCATTGACTATCGCGCAGCACAATTTCATGGCACTTCAGTCACGGCGGAATGTCGGCTTTTGAATGAGCGTCTTTTCGGCCGTCTGTAAAACCACACGCTGTGCAGAGTGACTACTTATGTGGTGTGAATTTTTCCCGTTGTTCTTCTATGCATTTATGAATAAAAATACGCTACTTAGAAAAGGTAGACAAGTGTATTCTTTGTACGCATTCGGTAGCGAGTTCCGTTTCCTCCAAAGTTTACTTGAGGGGAGAGTCTCGTTCAGCTCTAAAAACGTTTCTAATTATAAGATTTTTAAGACTAGAATGTCTTTACCGCATATTTGTTTGCATGTTTTCAATATAAAGTATTAGAATTTATGACGACATCGAAAATTAGTGGGAAAACCGCGTGCTACTTAAGTAGTAATTTTTGCGGAGTGTAGTTTTTTCAGACAGCCGAGAAGAAACTCATTTGAGTGCCGAAGTCCCGCCGTGATTTACATATCCTGGAATTATGTCACATGATAATTAGTATTCCAATCTCACTTACGTAATATTTTCAAATCGAAAACATATTTCATAATTTCGGTTAACATTTCTTGAGATAGCACATCTGCTGTAGACGGACTTGCCAGTAGCACAGGGGCCGTACTAGTGCATTCTGTCCGTACAACGTCAGTCAAACTGAATGCCCGACTGCATTGGCTTATCCAGGGGTTATCCGCCAGCTGGTCGCGTGGGGTGATTCTTCATAAAATCACTTTAGTTCGCGCATCTAACCCAGTTTGGAGAATACATCGGGGAAAGGAGAGTTATCTTGCGCACTTTAGCTCTCTCATCTGGTAAGTACTACTACTGGGGAGGCCGCATGCTTGCGCAGGTCAGATTTGCGGGATGAGTGACCTGAGTTGTGTGGTGTTAACCGAAAGCAGACTCCTGTTCAGTTTTTAGGGCAGATTACCTGAGACTTGAGCGACGGTTAGCAAGGGAATAGGTCAATCGAAAGCAGGCATGCACGGCATGTCCTCACATCCTTTATATGCTCATCTTCCACCAATCAGGAGCCGAGTTAGGGAGGAATGCAAACCGCATGCACACACCGGGAAACACTTTGAGTATCTCGAATCGGAAAGAGTCCTCCTAAGTTGCGTTTACGTCCATTTTCTGCAACGAAACGAATAGAGCTATGACTGAAGAGTTTGAAACTGTTCTCTAAAAAGTACAACATCACAAGAAGGATTCTAATGGCTCTATGCATAAAGTCATTTTTGGAAGCGAATAAGATTCGAGCGTTACGCATTTTTCCAAATTTAACTTTTATAGATTTAGAAGTCTGAAGCATTTTTTCCTCGGTATGAATTTAAAACAGGCATGCACGTCAGGATTTGTCGGTGCCAATAAATTTCGTGACGGCTTTTCAACTGCAGCCCGTCTCTGCATAACATAGGTAACAAATGGAAGCGCACAGCAGTATGAATTTGTACATAGTGCCAATGAATAAGAGCAAGGTCAAGGTTCAACGCAATGAATAATCAGATGAAAGACGTTTTCACAAGCAGGATGGAAGGGATCTTAACAACAGATCACAGTCACGAGTAAATCAAGGCGTGAAAGTTAGCAGGGCAATTGCAGATTTACTTCGTGGTCTAGCTGCTTTCATGGGTCTGGTTTCTTCCTCCGTATGTGAGCTGCTTCCAAGTAACGCAAGGTTCGAGTTGTGTGCGCTCGGACAAGTACTCGAAAAGCAGTTCTAGGTTCGACAAATGACCGCTATCTAACAGGTGTTTCGTTTTAGGCGAACGAGGGGTTTTGTTTTCCTGCTTGAAAAGCCAATTAGGCAAATGCTCAGCGGCCCTGGTTGTCAATTGCCTTTGCGTTCGCCCAGCCTACTTGCATCCGCAAGTGCATGTGAAGTCCTACACGCAATTTGGGGTGGGGGGCAACGGCAAGGCATCATTTGCCCGGTTAATTGAAAGGCTTTCGGTGTAGCTGATAAAGACAAGTTCTGCTACGTTGTACGTTCTTTCTATGTTGTGACGCAAGCGTCGCTTGACTAGGTTTGAGACGTTATCACCCTTAAAAGGTAAGCATTGTATCACGGGCTTCTTCGGAACAGACTGCTCCGTCAACTTTTGCCGTAAATGGTTGCTGTACTTCTGGATGAAGCATGCAGAATAACCAAGATTAAGTATGGCTTATTTGCTGCGGGCAGTTTCTGTATCTATGGTCTCCCTGGGGCAAATAGTTCTCGCTCTTTGAAAAAAAGCATGCACTAGATTTCTCTTCCATTGTATTGGCACAAAGTTTTTAAAATGTAAGTATTTGCCTTTCCACGTAATCCTGTAGAAGACGGGGCATCTTATTGAACCATCATCCTCTTTAAACATGAGGACGTCCAGGAATGGTAACAGGTTAACATGCTCTACTACCATTGTAAATCAGATTTTCGGATGCTAATTATCACGCAAAGTAGGTCGGCGTCGTCTTCCTTGTTGTCAACAATTATGAATATATCATCCTCGTATCTCCTGTATAATGCTGTCATGTTTAATTTTTTTGACGCCTTTTCTTCCAGGTAACCCATAAAAACGTCGGCGAAGGTTGGCCCGAGTAAATTACCCATGAGCGCATATGACATATATTGTTTCATCCAAAGTGCATTGGTAAATAAGGATTCGACGTCTTAGGAAATCATGCACACGTCGGCGATGTTCTGGTGCTTAGTTTCTTCAAAGCAGTGAAGTGCCTTTTATCGTGTAGGCGAAAAATTATTGTCGAATTGGTGCTAGCCCCTTGACAAACCAGTCTGCTTGTCAGTGTGTAGGTGAATTTTACATAGAGAGAATTGGCCGTAAAGATATGTCCTTTTTATGCTTTTTTGGTAGACCATATAGTCTGGAGATATGTGTGCATCTCGGTTTTAGGAATAGTGCGGTTTTAGTATCAATCAGGTTTTTTGTCCAACAACTGTTGAACCTTCTATGTCAAGTCTTCGTTGGTAACCATCAGAAAGTACAGTCGGTGGGCTAACTCATGAAATTTCAACCGGAATTCCGAACTGCGTTTTCGTTTCGAAAAGATTAATTAAGTATGGTTGTAAAAGTAGTCAGCCTGAAACATAATTCTATAATATTTTAGTTACATCAAGATGCCGACTTTCAAATGAACTCCTTACCGGCTGCATGCAAAAAATAAACTCTTTAAAAAATGTCTACTTATGTAGCATGAAATTTTCTCATTGATTTTCGATGCCCCTAAAAGTCCAGTTATATTTCATGGAAAACATGCATAAAAGTATTTATTCTTTTGCTCAGTCGGAAGACAATTACGTCTTCTAATTTTATACTCGAAGGAGGGACAGAATTCGCTTTTAACAAAGTTTTCCGATTCCCGAATAATTTTGAACCCGCTCTACCGTCACACTTGGATTCAGGGTTTCCAAGATGCAAGCCGTATATTTTGCGCGTACGGAAGACCAGATATTTCTCTACGGTAATAAAGGGGGACCATATAGGGTTCATAAAATTAAGCCGTGGATTTGATCTATATTGTTAACTTTACAAGCCACATTGGTAAATGCAGAGACATGACGATTTATGAACGGCCATTTCACAGTAGTTAAAAATCCGGCAATTAGAAACATTTTACAAACGAATTATGTCCCTGCTTCGAGTATAAAATTAAAAGAAGACGTAATTATCTCCCGAATGAGCAAAAGAGTGAATACTTTTATGCATGTTTTCCATGAAATATAACTGGACTTTTAGGGGCATCGAAAATCAATGAGATAATTTCATGCTAGATAAGTAGACATTTTTTACAGAGTTTATTTTTTGCATGCAGCCGGTAAGGAGTTCATTTGAAAGTCGGCATCTTGATGTAACTAAAATATTATAGAATTATGTTTCAGGCTGACTACTTTTACAACCATACTTAATTAATCTTTTCGAAACGAAAACGCATTTCGGAATTTCGGTTAACATTTCATGAGTTAGCCCTCCTACTGTATTATTCACCGTCATCGGCCTGCCATGCCCCTAGATAGGTGGACGGCAATGAGCCGAGATTTGTTGGTACATTCCAACCTCGACTATCGGCAGACTCCACGGCAGTTAGATCGGGTGGTTTAATCCCTCTGTATATGGGCCGCCTGGGGGGGGGGATATTTGGCAATCCACAGGACCGTTCGGAGAATACCATGGGAACTGACCGATTAACGGCCATGCGGGGTATGCGTACTTACACTACGGTTGCCAACCCCACAAACCATAAGTTATTTTGTCATCCACTGGTTGCCTGTTATTCGGAAAAGGCCAAGCCTGATGTCTGTTTGTGTGCACCTTGTCTCTTTCTGTTCGGTAATCTCCCATCTTCATTAAGGCCTTTCAAGAGACGTTTCTGAGGTCAGCCAGGGTGCTTGAAAGCAACCCGATGGGCTGGTTATACGAGTCGCGCTGCTGGCTTTTCTCGTTCAACGCCGATTTCGGGGCGATTGAGCCGGGCGGTGAATCACAAATTTAAAGCGTCAGAAACTCGCAAAAGCAGTCAAAATCTGGGCTGGTATCCTCGAGGAATCTATGTACAGTAGGTGGGCTAACTCATGAAGAGTCAAACGAAATTTCGAAATGTGTTCTCGTTTCGAAAAGTAGGGTTGTAAAACTAATCGTCATGCAGGATAATTCTATAATGATCCAGTTACCTCAGGGTTTCGGCTTTCGAATGAACTTATTTCCGACTGCATGCAAAAATGACTCTGCAAAAATGGCTACTTAAGTAGTATTCAATTTTTTCATTGATTGTTGATGTCCTTGAAAATTCAAATATATTCTATGAAAACCATGCGTAAAAATATTTCTTCTTTCACTTATTCGGTTGAAAATGACGTCTTTTTCGATTTCCTACACGAAAGAAGAGTACAACTCGGTTTTAAAAAACTTTTCTGATTCCCGAATAATTTTGAACTTGACCTGCTGTTACACTTGCATTAAGGGTTTCAAAACGGCCAGCCGTACATTTTCCGTGTACGGAAAACCATGCATTTCTCTAAAGTATTAAGAGGAGACCATATAGGGTTCATGAAATTAAGCAGTGGATTTGAGCAATATTGCTAACTTTACAAGTCACATTCGTAAATGCAGATACATGACGTTTTATGAACGGCCATTTCACGGTATTAATAAATCACATAATTAGAACCTTTTTTTGAAACCGAATTATACCCTTTTTCAAGGATAAAATTGGAAGAACACGTGATTTTCTACCGAATAAGTAAAAAAATGAATATTTTTACGCATGGTTCCCATAAAATATAATTGAATTTTCAAGGGCATCAAAAATCAAAGAGAAAATTGCATGCAACTTAAGTAGTCATTTTTTGTAGAGTATAGTTCTTGCCTGCAGTCGGAAATAAGCTCATTCGAAAGCCGACACCCTGAGTTAACTGAATTATGATAGAATTATCCTGCATAAGGATTAGTTTTACAACCCTACTTAATTACTCTTTTCGAAACGTGAACGTATTTCGTAATTTCGGTTGACACTTCATGTGTTGGCCCACCTACTGAATATGAGGGTCAGAATTTGATTCGCAGCTATCACAGAAAGGTTCCTGCAGTCCACATGTGTGCTTCGACTGCAGGTGGACATTTTTACACACACTTTCATTTTAGAATGTTATCTCCCACCTGATTCACCTATCATTTTGTCTATAAATGCGTGTCTCGTTGAGGTATTACGGGAACACAGCCATTTCCTCCCTATTCGTACAGCCTTGGTTGTTAACTCCGAATCCGTACCGACTACAGAAATTGTCTCTTTGGATCAAGTTAGAAGCGTCTTTGGGTTTCTGATTTAGCATACATATATTCACGTCTAATAATAGCACTTGCTGAGGGCAGCCCGTAGGCACACTCCGTAATCCTGCAATCAGCCTGCTTGTCGATGTCATGCTAATTTAGATACGCCGAACAATGGTAGGGGGCGCTCACCGATCGTTCATACGGAATTCACTCGTTCCGTTGTGCCTTAAGGGCTCTCTCTCGAGCTCAACCAGCAGCCGCACAGCGGCGCATGATATATAGGCAGAATGGTATTACCGACAAAGACAAGGGAGACTGTTTCCCTTGTCTTTGTCAGTAATACCATTCTGCCTATACGCTGAACAATCGATCGAAATAACGGCGACATTGTCACCGAAAGTGTACCGTTACTGTCAGTGTTCGCTTCAAAAAGACCGTTGGGTTATGAAAATCCGGAAAATTAGATGAACCTAATCTCCGGACGCAGAACGCAGCCAAGTAGAACAAAGTTGCAATCAAGTCCTGCTTCAGCGGCAGACTGCACTGTCAAAGATTTGGGAAAAATGCGTCGCGAGGAAATAGCATGCCTCGAAAAAACGGAAATATTAGAACATCTCCTTTCTTCCATGGAAGCAGGATGTTTCAGAAGTTAAGCAAAAGCCACTTACAACCAGATCGCCCCGAAACGCCTAAGAATTCGTCTTTCTTCTTTGATTTTGCTGTTAGTAAACTGACTTGCAATATGTGGGGCATAGTTTATAGGTGTTTGCGTCAGAAGTGGCACAGGTATAGGGGTCTTGCCGTGCATGGCAGAAGTCCAGTGTAGGATTCCCTTTTTTTCAATCACAACAAGGCAGTCCAGTTGCTACTGAAAAGAAGATGAGAAACCAATGGCAGAGATAGTCAGTGTATTAGTGGGAACCTTTGGATCACTATGAGTGTTCATGCAAAGCCCGCCGGCCAAGTGCATCCTTTACCGGTGACCAGATGGCGCCATCTTACATGGATAGAGGGAGCGCGCAATGTGTCAAGCCCGAAACAGACAGATATCGAACTGCCGCACTGAGTCCCAAAATCAAACATCTCTCGAGGTGTATTGGTGTCGCTCCTCACCATTCTCTTGGAGTTCGCTGAGACGAATTCGTAACTCACCTTCGGAGTATCAGCAATTTCTCTGAGTGGATGCAATACGTTCCATCTCTCTTTTGTTATAAGTACCCCTGTTCGGTGTGGGGATGAATGCTTGTTACCTTCGTCCTGGTGGTCCTATGCCTCCTAAGTCTGTTTTAAAATTCTACTAATTATCATAAATACTGATTATGCTGCCAGATGCCGAACTAAGGAAAATTTTGAGTCCCGCACATAAGATTGTGGCGGAACCTCCACTCCGAATAAAATAAGCTAATCTCGGGAGTCAGGACGAGGGCGTGTCTGTGAGAGCTCAGAATAAGGACATCGGATGCGATCTTGGGGCATCGACTGTTCGACTTCGATCAGCAACAAAGGTTCTCGGATTACCTGATTCCCCCTCGGTAAGGATAGGTTATGTAGCCAGGGCAGGTGTACTCTGCAGGACTTGTTACTACAGCTATTTAAGTAAGCGTTGCCGGGTTAAGTTCTTCTCGTGTACCGCAGGCTGACAGGAAAGTAGATTTAGTTTCCTCTTTGTTCCCCTGTACTCAAGGAATCGTTGATTACAGATCCCTTATCATCTTACTGCAATTAAATTTTTGACAGGCTCATAAAGAAAATATACCTGTTCAGAGAACTTTTAGTAATTTCAGTGGCACAAACCCTGCTTATGCCCCTTATGCGCATAGAGTACCTTCTATGTTTTCTGAGATTCAGTTGTTCGTTCGAATGCTTCGCAGCTTTGAGGAAATTTCAAGCAACTAATAACAACTCTGTGTGTCTGCCAACTGTGCGCAAACTCGGCTCTCTATGGAAGTTAGCATTGTGATTATTCAGTAGGCCAGACGAGCTGCAGAACCCAAGTTACTCCCAGTAGTTAGTCACAGTCTATTCCCTCATCTGACATTAATCGGTTGAGCAGAAAGTAAGAAGTGTTTGCATCTGATGGATGGCTCCATTCTGTTCAAAGTCAACATTATTTTCCTGTCCTGCATCTCATCCGACGTACTCGTTCACCTCATGTACGCAGACCTGTTCGTCATCCCTCGTTCCCATCCTCTCACCCTCCCCCTCTCCCGCCCTCTCTCACGCTCTCCTCCACAAATCCCGTTTGAGTAAGGAGAGCTGCTCATTGGACGCGAAAGCGGATCTGACAGGAGGGCTTTTAGCGGGGGATTAAGATAGTCTCTTGCGCTTGGGCTCGTTTCTCATTCGACCTTATGCATTCTGCTTCTTGGCTTCTCTGGTCTCGCAGCCAGACACTCGTTCACTTGAATGCTGCACGTCTGCCAGGATGGTTGGGTCGGAGAACTATTACGAGCTCCTTAATTGCAGTCCGAATTCTTCGGTTTGATGCCCTTTTCTGCTCGTTTTAACATCTTGTCCTTTCGTTTATTAAGGTCGATCAAATACTTGCAGAGTATAAAATGTTAGCGCTCGCTTACCATCCGGACAAAAATGTCTCCAAAGAGGCTGGCAATTCACTTTTTATTCTGACTGTATGTAGAAGACCGGTTTAAGCAAATCAACCGGGCAAAAGAAGTTCTCGTGGACGCTGAAACACGTAAGCTCTATAACTGCTGGCTAGAGGTGAGCATGGGTGTTACCTTCGAAGAATGGACTGATAACAGACGAAACCTGCGAATGGTGAGAGAACGTTTACGTTTCCCTGAACGTACGCCTTCTAGTGCTTCCATTGGACTTTCAGTTCTCAAGGTGGCAATGAATATTTGCAACTACAGGACGCGCGATTACCTGTTCAGCATACCAACACGGTCTCTGTCGGTGGGATAGAAAACCTGATTGAACAGTTTCGACGATATGAAGTCTAGAGAGCTGAAGTCCGAATTTGCGTTACAGACGCATCTAAACCGCTGCATTTTCTGCGTTCCCATCTCCCATTGAGCTATCTCAAACTGTAGTGCTAGACTTTATTAATTACACTTTCAAAACCCTTTTATTTTTCTTCCCAATTCGGTGAAATTTAGGCAAACAGTTTACGTGGTAAAAAAGTTAGACCTATTTTGCCTCGCCCTATAGTTTATCAGCTGACCTAGGCGCGTGCTATGATTTTTTTCTAACGTGGCTTGTGGCAGAAATAGAAAATTGATATTCAGTCAGACTATGAAAATGTGCTTCTTCAGTGAAAATTAGCAGAGGAAATACTAGCCAGATATTTTGACAAAATAACTTAAAGGATCATTATTTTCTAATGGATGAGAGGGGCATGATTTAGGGTAACAACTCGTACTCAAATTAAACTTCCTTCGAAGGGAACAATCGAGGAACCCAGCAGAGGGGATCTTTATTTTATGCGAAAAGAACGCATTAGACTTATCGAGGAGAAAATGAGAGCGAAGCGAACGCAATTATGCGGAGGCGCGAGGCTTGATGGGAAGTCATTTCAGGTACGTTTGGGAGTTCCACAATCACCAACTCACCGATCCAGGGGCTCATTTGGCAGCCGATCAACGCTGGTACGACCGACGGGTCGCGCGTCCCCAAACCGTGATCCGAGGGACACCACACACCTCTGATGTGACGTGATTAGGGCACTGACATGTCAACGGACACACACAACCTTTTATAGCTCACAAGAAAGACTTTAACAATGTAGATTGCGGTCAGAACTTAAACAGTTCACGCTTCTGGAATAATTTGGTGGTTTTAAATCCCATCTTAGAGGGAACCAGACTTAAGGTGAGACTACTTAACTGACTTCCATCTTGAAGGTTTGTGTCCGAATAACGTGTGACGCTCAGTTTTTTCCTCTCACTATTCGCCGCAAGTGATTTTCGAGTTCTATCGATAGTTCTCAGAGGTGCCGAACACAGATCTTAATTGACACAGAAGTTTAGTAAGCAAATGAAAACACCGGTCGGCTTCGTTGTACTCTTCACGTAGCACGTAGATTGCTTGTGAACAGTCATTTATGTGCGCAATAGCCACTCGCGGTCTTTGCTTTGTTTTTCAGCAGAGTACACCCTCCGGCATTGTTACTAAAGACACATTGGACCCCCACGAGACCATAGTCAGAGTTCCCACATTGGTTACAGGCGTACTTGCTAAGTTAAATCGAATACCGGGATAACTGCCAGGTACCACGCAGGCACCGCTGTGGGATTCGCTGATAAGCGGATACATTCACAGTGGTTTCACGCTTTCAGAGATGATGTTGGAGGCACATTTCTGGACTTTCACTTGCCACATTCGTTTGCCGATGATGATGATGATGATGATGATGATGATGATGATGATGATGATGATGATGATGATGATGATGATGATGATGATGATGATGATGATGATGATGATGATGCAGAGGAGGAGAAGGAGGAGGAGTAGGAGGTATTTTTCATTTTCTGACCTTTAGTATTTACCATTTGACTAACAAATGTGGACGTTAAGCAGGTATCAAGAGGTTGTGGCGACAAATATGGTGGAAATAGAGCGGTCATTTGTGACGTACTGTCATTATAAGCCCGTAATTCTCCAGGTAAGTATAGCTATCTGACCTCGTGATTTACGCTGGCACTTATGTTACTGATTTTAATTAGGTAATTCTGATAACTTTTGTGTAACTGTCATGCAGTCGGGTGGGCGCAAAATTACTTCCCCCTAGATTCTTCATTGAAATGTCTGCAAAAATTTGGAAATTACATTTTCTTCTTCAGTCTTATTTACACATGTGTTCGTTTTATTTTCACTCGATAATGTAATCGCAACTTGCTACGTACACTACGGGGATCACAGTTGAATGTCCTGAAAATTTATACATTCAATTCATGAAAAAAACCATACTGGGATTATTTTGAATGCTGTTACGAGTTCAGTCGTTTATTTCTTTTGGGTGACAATTGATAGCACGATCTGTTTAAGTTGCTCTAAACATTCCAAGTGAGACTGACAGTTCACCCACTTAAATGGGTTGATTTTTCCACTTCATTTCTATCGGGCATACCTGACCAAGACTTCTGTACTGATTGATGCAGGCCAGTCCTTACATGTTTCCAAAGCCGACCGCATAATGGGGAGCCAAGGTGCCGACAGGCCCAGTGAGCACCTATTCATGATGTTTAATCACCTTCAGCAATGTAGCGTCGGCACAAACCTCGTCCGATTGACGATGGGATCATCCTCCCTAAAGTTCATGCGACACCAGCCCGGCCCAAATGGCGTCCGCCTCCTTCCACCTACAGTGTTGATGTTAATGCCGCAGTGATGCCAAGCTCTAGCAGCGAGCGTTTATGTACGCGGGAAATTCGAACCTTCCAAAGCACCTTGACACCGGATCTTTCGCCATCAGCCTTTTATTTTGTCCCAGGGGTTCTTTTGATTTGAAATTGAGCGCCGCTGCCGTTTCTGTAATTGAGCAGGCCGTCTTTGCTGACTCCAACGTCCTGATACACCCGTTTACCTCATAGACGCCTCCAGTGTTTTCCTTGCTGTGACATTCGAACAGTAACTTACAGCATCAAAGCAACCTTTGGCTCTATTATTCGAGAAGGTAAAACCTATCGAGGTCCGCTGTAGAGCATTGGGGTGCGAATGCCCAACTGCCTCGTCTTGAAACACTTCATCACCTCCTCAGGGACAGAACCTTCGTCTTCTCCGCATAGAGACCCTCGCTTTGTCCTGCGCTCTTAAGCTAGCGATTTCCATCCCCGCTAAATCTGCCACCTGGTCCTACAAGAGTCGAAAAATTTGCCTTCAATAAATATGAAACTGCGTTTAGGAGCCGATACGTGGACGACACGTTGATTAAAATTTAAGGGAGCGGACTAGCACTCTTAAGACCCGCTTGACAGCATCTTCCCCGGCATTCACTTCACAAGGGGAGATAATGCGGAACAGTTGCCTTTCATTGACGTCCTCGTCACACACAGACCAAATGTATACATAGGCACCACGGTGTATGAAAAGGTGACTAACACAACCAAAGTTCTCAACTGCCACAGCAACTACCCGATGCTGTATAAACGCGGCTGTGTTAGCGGACTCATCCCAAGGGTAGAAACGCTTTGCAGTGGCCCGGAGGGATGAACACGAGAACTACGGTATTTTCGGGACCAACTGGCAAGGAATGGATACCCAAACAGCTTCGTCAGCCCCTCTCTCCGTACTCACCCACGAAGGACAAAAGGGGGAGAGGCACCCACACTCTAGCATCCTCTGCCGTATATAAGAATTACAGTACGTGACATATCGCATGAAATCTGATAACGGAAACTGATATGAGAATTTCTGGACGCCTTTAACGTTGAGCTTTTGTTCGCTCATCCACTTCCTTCAATAAAATGTCCTTTTCTTGTGCAGAAATTGTGTTTTCGGGATATTACGCTTTTCAAAATAAATCGGCATTTCTAAACAACGTCAGACTGCCTTTGACATTTGTTTCATGTTTTTAGTTCTTTCACACTTGTACTTAATTAACATAGAAATAGGACTCATGAAATGGTGTCGGTTTGCGAGTGCTTGGCAATCATTCGCAAATTTCGACACATTCCATGAGTTCGGTAAGTAACTGTATGTCAGAGCAAACAGTTCTTGGTCGTTCCCGAGAATGGTTTCTTTTCTGATTATCGTAAACTTATATACTTATTCCATGATTTAAAGCTGGCTGTCGCTCTGACGTTCAGAATTATAGACTATTCATAAAGCCCTACGTTTCGTTTAACTTTGTGAAAAAATTATTGCTATGAAAACTGCTGACTATTATATAACTCATCAAGTTATTAGTTCCTCCCAAGGTGGCTTTTTACGCGATCGCTTTTGTGAAACATGCCATGTATCGTTTCTAAATCTGTTTACTGCTATTCGTACGGACTGCCTATCCGTGGTAGTTATTTATTTTGCTTTTAACAAGGACCTTGATAAAGTGCCACGTATAAAACCCTTAGATAAAAGAAAGGCTCCGGTACTTCGCATTTGCGTTAACGACTTTATTAATTCATACCTATCTAACCGCAAACAAAAGGTTCTAGTGGGGTCCTCATTCTCCATTATACCTTTTTAGGTCCTCTTTTGTTTTTGCTTAGCATTTATGATATCCCATCGGAAGCCTAACATTCCCAATCTTTAATTTATGCTGATGATCACGAAAGCGTATACTCTTTCTCTGACTATACTGCCGAATATTGCCTGAAGCGAATCCATGCTGATTTGATTGCTCTCTCCGCGTGAAATGCAGCGTGGCTAACGGAATTCTCTTATTTTAAATGTCGCTTTATATGTTTTGGACCTGAATGTCTTCTCCAAACGATGATTTTTCAGGGAACCCCTATCAATGAATATTCCGCCACCAAAGACTTAGGACTAAACCACATTAATAATCCTGACCTCTCGCTGCACGCCGACAATATTACGGTCAAAGATGTCAAAACCCGTGGCTTTATTTCTCTTCATTTCAACCTTCCCAAAAATTTATTAGAAATTTATTGAATATTCGTCCTTCCTATCCTTGAATATTGCTAACCATTCTTCGGTTCGATAAATGAGGCTAGTCGTTCTAAAGTCGAAAATGTTCAAAGGCATTTTATTAGAAGACTTAAGCACGACACAGCCAAATATGTCCTACTCAAATAGATGTCAAACAATCAACGTAAAATTCCCATGGACTCGGAGACTAGAAGCCGACTTCTGTCCTTTTTTGCGCTCATAGTAGTCGAAATCGGCCCTTTCTCCTGCTAATCGACAATACGGTCACTGTAATTCTTCCTTGATTGCGCATCCTCCCATCTTCTCCACCTATAGGCGTTCCCTCTTCCTCGCTTCCAGGTGCATCTTACTTTGGGATAGCCTGCCAGTCGATATAAGATTGTGAAATCATTGCCATACTTTTAAGAGAAAACTGCGCCTTTATCTAAGTACTGGCTTGACTGCACTTCTATTTTCTTAATTTTTCCGAGGAAAATTTCCTACGGCTTTAAGAAAGGTTCATCGGGAACCTGAGATGTTAACTCAAAACCAACTTATTCGCTCACATTTTCCTCTCTGCGTATAGTGTGGATTTCCATGTTTTCTAGTCAAAATGCCGATTTTTTGGTCTGTCAGTCTATGCATCGTGTCCTTCATAAGACGCGATAACCTCCCCAACCAACCTCTCAGAGAAGTTGTCGAAGCCACGGTGACGCCCACGCTCTAGGCCGCCCCGTTTCGTTCATCATCAGCCTTCATCCAGATTCCCTTTCGGCCCCTGAGATGTCGAGCTCTCACCGTTTATTGTCACTCCTTCCCTGGGCCCACCACCGCCTACCACCCCGGCTTTCACCCTTTCCTCATGTAGAATCTCTCCTTCTCATCCATATCCCTTTGCGATGTAATGTTTTTTTTTACCGTGAAGGTCATTTTTAAGGTGAAGGCTCCCTCGGGAGATTTTCACTGTTTCGTTCGTAGCTCATAATTTTTCTATCTTTCGATTTCGAAGTTAAGTGTGTGATTCTCAACAGTTTTGTATGCGAAAGGTCGAACCGCCGGCGGACGTGAACAGTTTTGTCAACTTTACGTGACACAATCTATAAATTCTGTCATAAATCTGGCCACTCGCGCACTGTCTACATTGCCCTCATTTCACCAATTGACTCAGTACCCTCTGGGCGCGTGTAAAAATAAACACAGGGGCTCTCTAACAAACAGGTATCTCTACCGAAAACGAAATATCGACATAAAAGGAGCTCCTGAGCCCAATTCCTCGACCGCAAACGATCTCAACCTCTTTCAGACATATTCAAATGTTGATAAGGTGATACCGACAAAGACAAGGGAGACCGGAATGGCCATTTCTGGCTTATTAACCGTCATCAGCCAGTCGTACCCAACCCCAAGTGTGGATCACTTGAGACGGAGAATGCGTTACCGTGCACAAAGCTTTCCTTCTAGGAAACGCAGATGCGTCGCGTGGACCAATATGGCCTCCTAAAATCATTCTTCCAAATGAAGCCCAGGCTTCACATCTCCTAGAAGGGAGGATGGCTCTTCGTCATTCGCATAAGGTGTTTTTTCATCCGGATTACGAACCGACAGAAACACTCAAGATGAGAAAGCTCTGGACAAAACTGAAAAGAAGGACAGAAGAGGGAGAGATGGGGTTGAAAATAAAGGAAGGCAAGATAATGCAGATCAAGCGATCGTTCCTGTGGCTAACCTCCTTTGTAATCAGGGCCAGTTCCCCCCGAGAAGACGGACACTAAAGGTGCCGTATTCAAACGTGCAAAGCCTGTTTAACAAGATGGATGAAATCAGGACTCTTATCGACGAGCACACGTCAGATATCATCGCCTTGACAGAAACATGGCTTTCTGAAGCTACTGGAGATCACGAGGTATCCCTCAGATTCTACCCACTGTTTAGAAGAGATAGGAAAAGTCAAGGAGGGGTCGCTGTCTATGTTAGATACAACCTGACCGCGGTCCTTCAGCCAAATCCAACAACAACAGCGGAAGTGAAATTCTTATCTTTAACTTTCTCCCCTAATTAAGCCTGGCCGCTGGCGTTTGCAGTTGTGTATCGTCCTCTAAACCAGATTTCCGAACACGATAGCCTTCTCCTAAGGGAAGTGAATAAGACCTGTTAAAACAGAGATGTCCTTATTGTCGGTAACTTTAACGCCCCCAATATTGACTGGAAACCTTGGACGGTTTCGGGTCCATCGAACACATTCGGACAACATTTGCTTGAATTGGTAGTAGAAAAACTACTTTTCCAGAATGTAACTCTCGAAACACGTGTTAGGGAAGGGCAACTTTCAAACTGCCTCGACCTGGTGCTCACTCGAGATGAGGAGAATGTGCTGGATATACAAGATCTCCCGCCAATCGGTGCTAGTGACAATATTGTGAGGCGCTTCGAGTATTATATGTTCTCCCAACCTGATTCACCTGAACAATTACAAACAAATATCTGGAAGGCAGATTTTCCCAGCATGCGAACGCAAATCTCAGCAATACCGTGGGCAACCACATTGCAGAGAACAGTTGACGACTACTGGAGGACGTTCAGCTCACTGATCAAAAGAATCTTTCATCTAAACTGTCCACTCAGACGAAAGAAAACAAGCAACCGTCCGCCGCGTTTAAGAGGAGAAGTAAAGTGTGGAGACGCTATCGACAAAGAGGCCTGAAAACCTGAAGGAATAAAAGCGACAGCGGAATGTGTGTAAATGCGAGGCTAATAGACTTCGAATCAACTATGAGCTATGCATATTGAAGCACTCTTTGGAGCATCTTAAAATTTTCTGTCGTTACATACGTAATGGCAAGAGCAATCGCGACCCGATTCCAGCGCTGAGATCCCCAAACGGAGTAATTGAGACAGATGATCACCTGAAAGCATTAGCCTTCTGCAGTTTCTTTTAGTTGGTATTCACTCATGACACAAATCCTCCTCCTATGCCTTACGTAGACCAGCGACACAATCCTTCCTGTCTTGCATTGGAAGACAATCTTTTCTTCTCACCCACGTTGATAAGGATCGAACTACGCCGGCTGAAACCTGCCAAATCACCTGGTCCAGATGGACTTCATCCACTTATCCTCCGAGAATTAGCTGATTTACTCTGTGAGCCGGTGTCCATGATATTTCAGAAGTCCATAGAAGAAGGCGAACTGCGGGAGGAATGGAAAACCGTCCATATTTATCCTATTTATAAAGGAGGATCCTGGCTGGAGCCCGAAGATTTCCGTCCTATTACTTTAATCTGCATTTTTTGGAAGGTCATGGAACGACTTATTAAAGGACATTTAATGCCGTACCTGGAGCGAAGGGACCTGCTCTGTGCTGCTCAGCACGGATTTCGTCGTGGTCACTCCTGTGTTACAAGCAGTATTTACTCGGGGGAAAATGGACAAGAGCCGTAGATCAGGACCGCCCAGTGGATGTTATCTCCTTTGACTTTAAGAAGGCTCTTGACAGCGTTTCTCATGGTCAACTCATACAGAAGAGTTTGGGGTTTGGAATGCAGGGCAACATTTTTAATTGGATTAAAATTTTTCTATCATGCAAACTCCCAAAAAGTGATCGTTGGTAGCACTGCATCCGAATGGGTGTCTTGGGTCCTCTCCTCTTCCTCATCTATGTAAATGACTGTCCTGCAGACCTTGAATGCGATGGTAGCATGTTTGCAGATGATATAAAGTTCTGGAAAACAATCAGCTGCGTTGACGACTCGCAGAAACTGCAGGAAGATGTTAATAAGCTGTCTTCATGGTCCAGCAAGTGACTTCTAGCGTCTAACGTATCGAAATGTGTAGTCTTATGACTAGAATCTGCTGGGGGGCGCTTCCCACAACACCAATACACCATAAATAGGGTTCCACTAAAAGAAGTGGACGCGCACAAAGACCTAGGTGTCTGGACATGTTCAACCTTGTTGCCCTCCCAGCACTGCAAAAGAGTCGTCCAAAAGGCAACCGGTATCATTCACAGGATTAGGCGTGTCTTCGGAATCTTTCCTCCAGAACTCTTCTCACAAATATTCGGTACGTTCGTCAGACAGCAGTTGGAATACGGAATTCCATCATGGATGCTCTGGATGAAGAAAGACAGTGATGTCATAGGGCAGCTGCAACGACGGACAACAAAACTAGTGGATGGTCTCAGGACTCTGTCATACCCAGAAAGACTGATCCAGCTAAATTTCTTCTTCCTATCCTATAGACGAATGAGGTGTGACCCGGTATGGACATTCCGCACTATCCACGGGCATGAATTATCGCTCACATCTGAAGACTTCTTTGAATTCACGACCATGAGTCACCTGCGCATTCATTCGTACAAAGTCAAGCTGGAGCGTACACGCCTAGACCATCGGAAGTCTTCCTACAGCCACCATGTTGTTCGACCGTGGAACTCACTCCCAAGTGAAATAGTAACACCTGACACAATGGCTGCATTCAAAAGACAGCTGGATCTTTAGATTTTTGATAAAAGACGACTCGCAGTGCAGGACTATCTGCGGCCCGCCATAAATTTTATTTCTTTATTTCATCCCTATTTAACACATCCCTCACATTTAATGAAATTTTCTCTCACAAATTACGCAAATGACTGAACTTAATGCTGATTATATATAATTGCACTTAAAGTTTCATTAGTACATTGAAAGACCGCCTGACGCACCATTCACAGTTCCGCAGCGTAAAAAAGTCTTCGTAAACAAATATGTTACAGGCAAAGTTTTAGTAAGATGTACATTTAACATGTACATTGTGTGTACCGTTTTCAATAGGGTCTCCAAAGGCATTGTCTATTACCCTAAAATACAATATATATATATATATATATATATATATATATCAATCAGGAATGGGCGCACACCGATCTATTGGCTTCACAAAGCAAACAAGCTCCGTATGTGTGGCAAAGGTCACGAACAGGCAACCAATTACCAGGCCGAAGTCGGCCAAGTCATAATAGCAGCGAGGAGGGACGACAGAGAATGCGGGTAGATTGATACAGCACTGTTTCGGGCTTATTCTGCCTTCATTCAGCCAATCATAACCCTGACCACCAGCAGCTGCGACCAGAAACACAAACATGCGCACAGACGCACCTGGCGCAGTCGGTCCACCACTGAGGCCTACCAGATGGGTCATAAGCACTTCATCGAACCGAAGTTCATCAGTGCCTCGCCACCTGTCATTCTCTGTCGCTGCAGATCGGGTGCTTATGACCCATCTGGTAGGCCTCAGTGGTGGACCGACTGCGCCAGGTGCGTCTGTGCGCATGTTTGTGTTTCTGGTCGCAGCTGCTGGTGGTCAGGGTTATGATTGGCTGAATGAAGGCAGAATAAGCCCGAAACAGTGCTGTATCAATCTACCCGCATTCTCTGTCGTCCCTCCTCGCTGCTATTATGACTTGGCCGACTTCGGCCTGGTAATTGGTTGCCTGTTCGTGACCTTTGCCACAATGCGTGTTTTATCCCAAGCGAATTTGTGCCCAGTTTCAAGAGTATGCATGGCGACTTGGGATAAGTGGTCCCGCCTCTTCACTGCCAATTGGTGTTCATGTAGGCGTGTAGAGGCGGATTTTCCGGTTTGACCACAATACACTGCATTACAAGTGCCACATGGAATTTTATAGACTACTTCTTTCTTATCCAAATAGCCAACCCTATCCTTAGGGTGTACAAGCTGATTGCGTAGCGTAGTAGTCGGTTTGTGAGCCACTTGTATTTGGTGCTTCCTCAGGTGTCTTGCAACGAGTTCAGACACATTTTTAATGTAGGGAAGCGTTCGCCAATGTTTTGGTTTTGGCGTCTGATCGGAACAATCTAGTTCCTTCTCTCTTTCTTTTGATTCCTGCTCTTTCATGCATCTGCGTACAAAATCTCTGGGGTAGCCGTTTTGGGAAAATAGGTTGAATAGATAATTGAGTTCTTTTTTGTAACCTTCGTTCTCAGAGCAATGTGTCTTTGCTCGATTAAGTAGGGTCTTAACAGCACTCCGTTTGTGAGCCATAGGGTGGTTGCTCTCGTAATGTAGGATGACTTCCGCGTAAGTTTCTTTGCGGTATACTGATGTCTGGAATGTCCCGTCAGTTTTTCGCTGTACGAGGACATCAAGAAATGGAAGTGTGCTGTTAGCTTCTCTTTCGAGCGTGAACGTAATTCCCGGTAGTGTTGAGTTGATAGCTTTATGCAGAGTTTCTAGTTGATCTCTCTTGACGATGACAAAGTTGTCATCGACGTAGCGTACCCACAATTTGGGATTGAATAATGGTAAGGCCATAGTCTCTAATTTTTGCATTGTGACTTCAGCCAAAAATCCAGAAATAGGTGACCCCATAGGAGTCCCTTTCAGCTGTCGATAACATTCATGTGCGAACGAGAAGTTCGTTTCCAGACATAGGTCCAAGAGCTCAAGCAAGGCAGATGCAGGAACATCCATGTCGTAGGACTGTAAGAGTTCTTCTGTGCACTGCCTTGCCAAATCGAGTGGTATGGACGTGAATAGAGAGATGACATCGAACGACACCATTATCTCATCTGATTCAATAGTGAGTCCTCTTATCTTGTCTAGGAATTCAACTGAATTCTCGATTGAAGTCTCACAATCCTTTGTTAAGGGATGGAGTTTGTGGAATAGCCGCCTCTTTGTACTACATCTAAGCGCCCTCTCTTCTTTGCTTCCAAATATGCCTTCCTTTGGAATAATCTTCCGCCTGAAATTAGATTATCGCCTAAGTTACTGGTATTGAAGTTGAAAGTACGCAAACATCTTACACCGGAAAGCATGAAGGCATTGTTTAAATTTTGACTGTTTCTTCACACTTATTACACGTCTGAAGACGAGCTGGGGAACCAGACTCGAAAATTTACGAAATAATGTTTGTTCATTTTCCCAAAGGACTCATTCTTCTTCGAATTATGTTTCTTGGGATGCCCATCTTCCAATATATATATATATATATATATATATATATATATGAATAATGGAGGTAGTATGCATTCCGAGGCGATATAATAGAAGGAGAAGGCTCGTCGGAAAATCGAGGTCTACTCGTGAATTTTCAAGTCGGTTACACCAACCCGTCGTCAGACGAAAATGAAAAGTGTGAGGGAGATAATCCTACTGGGGAGTCAGGGGGACATCGACAAGACAGGCGTTTATGTGTGGGGGTGAAGAACGTGTTTGGATAGGTGGCGGACGTTAGGGGTGGTGTTGGGGTTTCACACATGGTTCACTCTGTGGGGGAGGTGCTGAATCCATGATATTCTACATGGCCGAACATGGATTAGCAGTTGGTGGCTTAGGGTGGGCGCAAGCCGGCGAACCGTGAACGTAAGCCTTCGTATTGAGCGTCCAAGTCGACATGGCGGTTGATGCTATTGCTATTAGAGTGCCAAGCTTCTAGAAACTCTCGCGCTTGTTTGGTGTTGGCACTAGCGACCACTTCGGTCCCCTCCCAGTTGAAGCGGTGATCACACTCAAGGGAGTGCGCAAACACGAGAGACAAGGGGTCCCGTCGGCGGATGGCCAACTTATGTTCGTTAATGCGGGTCCCAAGTCGTCGGCCGGTATGCCCAACATAAACGCTAGAGCAGTTTGAACATGGAATGCGGTAAATGACATTTGTTTGCTGCTCCTTCGGTATGGGGTCTTTTACCCGGGATAATGTCGTGCGCAATGAAGACGCCGGTTTGTGGGCGATGGAGATGCCGAATCGATTTAATTGTCGAGCGATCGCTTCGGAAATTCTCGGCATGTAGGGCAAGGAATAGAATTTCCGTGATACTCTATCTCCGTTAGAGTCGACGTTTTGTGGTTGTTGTTGACGTCTGAGACAATTTTTCACAAAGCTCGCCGGGTATCCGTTGAGTCGGAAAAAGCGATGCAAGTAGGCCAGTTCATCTTTGAGTAAATCGGCGCTACTGCAGTAACGATAGGCCCTGTGGAAAAGGGTCCGAACACAGCTTCTTTTATGGGCTGCTGGGTGGTTACTCTGATAGCTCAGGATGATCTCAGCGTCAGAGCTTTTCCGATGAACGCGTGTTGCGATGCTGCCGTCACTGAGCTTTTGTATGCTCACGTCTAGGAACGGGAGGGTGCCTCCTTTTGCATCTTCACGAGTGAATTGTAGTGCTGGGAAGGCGCCATTCAAGCTCTGGTGAAATCGCTCAACTTCACAGGTCTTAACGATGACAAATGTGTCATCTACGTATCTGAGCCACGTTTTTGGTTGGAAACTGTGCACAACATCTTGTTCTAGTCGTTGTAAGACTAGTTCTGCAAGTAGCCCTGAAATTGGCGAACCCATTGGGGTGCCCTTAACCTGCTGGTAGTATTTGTCATCGAATTGGCAATAGTTATTGAGGCAGAGCTTAAGCAATTCTAGAACGTGATGTGTTGGAAGGTCGATCGGATTGTCTCGTAAGCGATGGGCCACGCTCTCAATGGCAAGGTCATGTGGTATTGAGGAAAACAATGCGACAACATCAAATGATAGAATACTTTCATCAGGACTTACTTTAAGACCTTCAATCCTTTGAAGGAATGCCTGAGAATTTGTGATGCTGTATTGTGATCCATCAGCGAGGTGTTTCAGATGCCTGTAAAGCCATTTGGCTAGGTTGTAAGTGGGCGACCCGATGAGTGGCACTATTATCCTCAATGGTGCATCTGGTTTGTGCACTTTTGGAAGGCCATAGGCATGCGCGATACGGGGATCAGTGAGAGTCATGAATTTGGAGTCATTTGGGTTAATCAGCTTCAGTCGAGCGAGTTCATTCACCTTCTTCTTTATAACCGCGGCCTGCTTCTTCGTCGGGTCCTCAGCGAGTGGTGCGTAAGCTTCCCTGTCATTAAAGATAGTATTTGCTTTTCGAACATAATCAGCCTTGTCCATGATGACGGTTGCGCCTCCTTTGTCAGCAGGTACAACCACGATACTGTCATCAGTCTTCAAAGATCGCAACCCTTTTTCTTCATCGATGGTCAAGTTACGGTGACGTTTCCTTTGTCGAAGAAGACCACTGGCACAACTGCGTATGTCCGCACGCACGTCTTCAGGGATAGCAGAAACCAGTAGGACGGATTCAAGACTCGCTAGGAAGTTTGTTGGTGCTGCATCGGTATGATTGAATTTAAGTCCTTTTGACAGTAGGCTTATCTCGGCGGGTGCTAGACTCCTTTTCGAAAGGTTAACGACTCTCGCAGACATGCTGCACTTGTCGGTAGGACAGAGAAGGGATTGCAGTTTATCACTCAACTCGGCTCGCTTCTTCATTCTGGCATCTGTTGAGGTCGCATTTATACGTTGTAGTATGGCTTCGAAGATATCTTCAGGTAAGGATGAGAAGCACTGGTTCTTAAGGTCGGAGATTATTGTCTCAAATCTAGAAAGTCGGTGGTGCACGTCTGATATAATGGCACTCAAAACACGGAATCCGTATTTGCGTGCGATTAGCCTTCCTGTCTCATTTGGTAGAGTGGGCTTGAAGCGAAGGGACTTCGGTAAGATGCCATGATCGCCATGATATATATATATATATATATATATATGTCACGCAGCGGCAGAATATCCTGTGTGCGATTAGCCTTCCTGTCTCATTTGGTAGAGTGGGCTTGAAGCGAAGGGACTTCGGTAAGATGCCATGATCCTTGCGTGCGATTAGCCTTCCTGTCTCATTTGGTAGAGTGGGCTTGAAGCGAAGGGACTTCGGTAAGATGCCATGATCGCCATGATATATATATATATATATATGTCACGCAGCGGCAGAATATCGGCGAAACACGTGTCTGGGCTTTTAGCAAGTATCTAGGTCGGGAGTACGGTATAATACCTTTAATATATATATATATATATATATATA
>CACRXP010000035.1:1160710-1208871 GCA_902702965.1 Spirometra erinaceieuropaei | reverse complement strand
ATATATATATATATATATATATATATATATATATAGGTTGAACAACGGCACTTGTTTATGCATCCAGGTCAGTTTGCCAAGTACAGTCAAAGGAAGCATCAAAATGCGCCGCTCCTTCTTTAACAGTAATGAGATTTCAGCATCAAAGTCTTTACACATGGTCCTCGTGGAATGCCTCGCCCGTGCTTAATCATTCTGTTAACCAGTGCGTTTAGGGCGAATTTGTGGCAGCCACGGCATCTGGCGAATAGAGTCAAGTCCATGCTTACTTCTTCGCATCAACTCTAGCTCCAGTCTTCCGCTCATTGACATTCTCACTCCGAGAGATCGGTCTTATGCCACGCACAACTCCCGCACGGTGATTACGCCGCCTCTTTGTACTACATCTAAGCGCCCTCTCTTCTTTGCTTCCAAATATGCCTTCCTTTGGAATAATCTTCCGCCTGAAATTAGATTATCGCCTAAGTTACTGGTATTGAATTTGAAAGTACGCAAACATCTTACACCGGAAAGCATAAAGGCACTGTTAACAGTCTCATTCCCGAACACTCAGATTCTTGACTTCGAGAAGGGTCCTCCTGGGATTTAGTAGTAGATTAAGTGGTAACTCTTAATTATATCATTAGAAACCCCTGTTTTGATTCGGTTTCTAAATCCACTGCTATCACTCCTCCCCCATAGCGACAATTTTGGCGGTTTTTGATGTCATCTCCCGCATTCCGACCTCATGCGGTCTGTCGCCGCTCACGGTGGAACCCTCAGTATTCGCCGTCTACTAGTAGTTTGGTCGTACCTCCCTTCCCCACTGCTCGGCTTAGCTCGAAGCGTGCTGTGGCCGATCGCATCTCGGTTCCTCTCGTCTGGCTTCTTTGACGCGAATAGTCTCATGCGGCGTATCAATCCGGCCCAGGCGATATCAATTGTGAATCCCGTATACAATGCCACATGCAAGCCAGTCCTGTCTGACCCGCATACGTACCCCTCAAGGCTGACATTTATTGCTACCCTGACGATGACCGACAACCTTCCGTTATATACCGCCACCTACAGGCCAGTCCTGCTCGCTTTTTTCTGTCATTATTTTTATTAAGTTTTTTTTTGTCCTGTAAAATAATCCAATCTTTTTTAACTTTTTGTAAGGAGTTTTTTTCACCCCTCAATCATCATGTTTCTCAATGGACTACTAATTCAGAAACTATGAATTGCATTTTGCAAAGATTCGGCCTACCTCGTCTAAAACTCGTATGTAAATTTATTTTAACTTGCTTTGATGGGACCCCGATGGGTCTTTAATAAAAAAATTATCTATTTATCTTTATCTATCCATGTCACTAGTGTACCCTTAATCTATCTCGGTATTTAACTGCTAAGTACCGTCAAATCAGTCATAAAACTTTAGTATGGAAAATTGCGCAGGTCATGTGCAACCGCCCGTGTTATCCGCTAGAAGACTACAGGAGTTCATGTCTAAGGCAGAATTATTCCCTTGTAAGGGGGTCACATCTCCTGAATATTTTTACCACGATGAAAATCATGAACAAGTGGACAAATAGAAAGTATATTTTGATGCTGTATTTTCAGACGTCACCAAAGTCTTTGTGGTGGACAACCATCGACCATTACTGAAAAGCGTCCTTGGTAAGGCCTGACCGGAAAAGCAATTAACAGAATGAAAAGTCTTCCAGGTCACAGGATCCTCCGTGTGTGCGTTCGCTTGGTTCTTTCGCCTGAGATGATCACATATAGCACTAGTCCACAGGAGCCAGCGCGGGAGTCCTCCCTTTTCATCAAAACGTCAATGGCATGTCAGATATGGACTTCACCGGCATTTAAATTTTGGTCGGATGCGCTACACATTTTCCATCCAAAAAGATATTTCTGATCGTCTGAGTGGATTGAGTGGTGGGATCTCTTAACGAACTTACAAGACCGTAATTATTCGCGACCAATGTAAAATTGTACTCGCTGTTATAACAGGACTTTCCTGAGGCCGATTAAACCCGAATAATCGTACTTCCTCTTTCCAGGGTCCACTTCTGAGTCTTCGAATTCGTTTTCCAATCAACAGAAACCAGACGCCACCCCCTTCATTAAATTACTCATCCTGTTCTCAGCCGCTTGGGTTTCCTTTATTACCCCGCTAACGTATTTATTGCTTAACGTCATCATCCTTTTGCTTTTTTTGGTATTCGACTGTTATTGAATTTTGGCATTATATTACTTTACTATTCGGCGGTGCCGTCTTTCTGCCATTTCATGGGTGGAAAGTCAATTGAATATTACAAATTTTGCTTAATGAAGTCCTTGTAGTTCTCTTCATTGCATAAGCTTTACCTGCCTGCGTTTCCTTAGATCTGCTATAGAATAAGCCGCAGTACGTTTTTTTCCAGTTATGATAGTCAAGTAATTTATGAACATCCCCATGGGCATATCAGCTGGGCAGCGGACTTTTAATGCTGTGTAGATTATTGCCGGAACGAATTATCTAGAGAAATCGCTATAGTCTCTGAAAATAAATTACCAACTAGACGTCTTGATTCCTCTTAGAGACCGAGAAACCCCACTCTTTAGAGGAGTATGGAATTGGATAACAACCACTCCTATACTGGCCGTTTAAGGTAGGCTTACGTTACTTTTTTAACACACGTTTTCTTCAATTCAAATGTAACTCGGTGTTTTGGCGCCCTCGTAAATAAAATTCTATTTTAGTCAATGATCCTTTACTCTGTTAAAAACCTGTTTTCGTTATCTATCACTTTGTCAGTATTAAAATTTTTTTCATCCAACAGCCATCGACGTCTCGGCTTTAAATTTGTTTTTTTTTTCTATTGAATTATTTGTCTTCCGATGACAGATGCTAGTGTCCGTCTGCCATTTGTCTCTATCTTAACCCCTTAATCACAGATTCCTGTTGGAAGTACAAGTTCTTAGCTTGGAATTAATAGTCCTGAATTTCCTATCAAAACTAGCTGCCTTCTCCAGTGAAATCCATTGTAATACCGACTGGAGTATATTTCTTAAAAGATGCTTGTGAAAATTTCGCGCATTATTTAGGGTTCCACTGATACGAGTTCATGCACCAAAGAGCAGTTTCGGCTACTTATGATCGCCGACCTTTAGTATGCATTAGTATTACTTGCATACCGACCGAAATCTAGGCGTATCAAAAAAATGTTGTGTCGTTAACATCTAGGGGTTTGCGAATACGTACCGTTTCTTTTAATTCACAGAGACGGTGCCGCACTTTTGAGCTTTAAGATGGCGGACTACGTACTCGATGGCGTCCATGAGGGCGATCAGGATGAGTTTGTTGATGAGGCGTCCAAGGAGGAGTCGATAAATTCGGACACGTTTGAAGCCGTAAGTTCGGATTCTTTATGGATTTCCCCTAGGATATCGAAGCGATGAAAGAACGGTTGAAGGAAATGGAGGCTGACGCTAACAAACTCCACAACATAAGCAGCAACGTCGAGAGATCGTCAGCAAGTGCGTTCCAGTCGCGTTTATAATTTTTTTCAGAATCAAGTGTTTCGGTTGTATCGGAGGAAGAAAAGGCAGAAGTTGATTTACGCTCTATCTATGTTGGCAATGTAAGACCGTCTTATCATCTCATCTTTGAAGGTGGACTATGGTTCAACAGCAGAAGAACTCGAGGCTCATTTCCGCTGTTGCGGCGCAATTAACCGTGTTACCATTTTATGTGACCGTTACACAGGCCACCCAAAAGGATTTGCTTACATCGAGTTTGAGAGTGAAGACGCAATAGAAGCTGCGGTTGCTCTCGACGACTCTAATTTTCGCGGCAGACCTCTGAAGGTCATGCCAAAGAGGACTAACCTTCCAGGATTGTCAAGTTCTAGCCGGTTCAGGGGTCGTATGCGTCGTCGCTTTAACCCATATGGCATCAGAGCAGGGTACGGCTTCCTCCGCCCAAGGACTTCCCGCTTCAGGTGTGGGTCGTTCATTGTGTGCTTGTATTTTTATTTGCTTCACTTTTCACATTGGTTTTTTTTAAATATTGTAGGAGACGTCGTATTTATTTCAGTGCACCGTATTGATTGGGCGAATGAAAAAAGAAAAAAAAGTACAAATGCCCAAGTGATATATATGAGTTTTCCCTACGTCCTAACAGTCCTCTCTTCCAACTGTTTTAGCCGCATTTGTCTTCTACTGCCTGGGAGAAACTCTGCTCACATGCTGCCTCCTAGTCAAATGTTAATGTGCCCTGGGGGTTTTTCACGCATTATTACTCGCTGTTGGCCTTCTGCTAAGTTAAAATGTTCCTTCACACTTGGGCCCCCTGTCCGTGTACAATATTTTCTCACAAACTCTTTGATACAAATATCTCCTACCATATTTGTGTGTTTTGCCTCTTATTGTGCCCGGAGCACCGGGGTCGCTGTCAGCAAGTTTGTCGACGAGTTCTGAGCCCACCGTTTCCGTCCACTAAAGACGCTACTCATTAGTAATAGTAATTCACTGGTTATGTTAATTCGGCCTGTATGTGGGGTTTGCGCTTTTGGTTAAGTCGATTACACTTTGAATTTGAGCGTTCTGTGCCTGCATTTTTAAACAGCCTATGTAACGTGTTAGTGTGATTAGTGTGCTAATGATTCGGACCTCACCGACCCGTTGTAGTGACCGATAATACCCTGGAATGAGCACATACGACTATTTAGATTGTTGCAAGAGTTGTTGCCGGGTAGAGTATGCTAAATGTGCCTGTCGAACTTTTCAGTAAACACATACGAGCATGGTTGAGGTAAGGTCGTGTAGATCTACAAGTTGTGCTATGAGTGGTAAATTAAACGAAGTATGCGAGCGTATAACACCAAGTGTTCAGGCGATTTCTTCATATAAATAAGGTCCGTCTGGAGTCGTACAGACGTTTTGGAGCGGAAGGGAGGCGAGGTTGGCGCCGATTCCGTCCCGGGTCCTAGTGGGAGGGGAATTAGGAGTTGTCCACATATCTAAGTAGTTTCGTCGTCGTCGACCGACGGCAGACTCGGGCGGGGTGCCGATTTGCGCACCAGCCCGAAGTCTGGGGGCCCAGATATGCGCCCAGGGTAAACGTTCCCTGCCTTTGCCCGCGCCCGCCGCCAATCTGGGATTGGTACGAGCGAGGTCGTTCTGGGCGATCCTCCCCCGGGTCGGCTCAGTTCATGCCCGAAAAATCTCGGGGCTGTGGAGGAGGACCAACCGTATGGCCTTCACTGGACACACGGTAAGAAGCCAGTTGAGAAACTGGAGCGCAGGCGCCACCGGTCGAGCACTCCCTGTGTGCATACCCTCCGGGCGCATAGACCGTGTGCGGTTTGTAAAGACGTAATCTGCACGAAGGCTTTTGTCAACCTGGTCTTTCATCGCCCCCCGAGGCTTTCGCAAAGTCGGATGGAGGCTGGACCCATCTAGTTAACGCGCTGGCTCCTCTGGCCTGCATTACGCCCGTGGGGTTTGAGTTCAGCTTATGACAACAAAAGCTGTACGGTGACCTGTTCCACCTCCCACAACAGACCTAGTTCTTTTGACCACGGTGACCTGCGCAATCGTTTCTTTCTGTAATATTCTCCAGTGCTTCCAAGCTACCTCTACGCCTATTCGTGGCAGCGCACTTAATTTTCCCCAAGTTGATTAGCAGTATTGCAAGGCTATCAGGGTTATCAAGATCTGTAACGCCTGAACCACGACTTATTGTCGTGCCCGGCGCTCCGCCACGGTGCGTCCAAAGCCTCGATGCATGATATAAACTAACAGCTTCCGCGTGAATGCAGCCCTGACGGATACACTCGTCACCATTCACATGAACTCCGGTCTTAGTATGTTAGTCTTAGATCACACTAACAAATTCCGGTAGCATGCTATCTTGCAGCATATTTAACAACAAAGAAGCCGGACGATGAGAAGCACTGTCGGGGTTGGCAAATGCAGGTTTTTGATTATTCAGTGTTGGGACGGGGCAGTAGGGGGTGAAAACCGAAGTTGGGGGTTGGACAGTTCGTTTCAACTGTCAAAGAGGGGGTTAATTGGGTTCCTGTTTTGAGGTCAAGAAGCAGGGACAGGAGCCGTGGGACGTGTTTCCCTTCCATTAGTGTAACTACGCGCGAAGTTGTATGAGGTCAAAGGCACTGGGTGTGGGGCCGAGCATGGGCTAGGGTGTTCTAATGAACGCATCTTGTCTGCATAAGACCAGGTTGAATAACTTTATGTCCACAATTTCTGCCTTTATCTGTTGTTGTGGGGAGTTGCAGTGTTCCGGTGGCACCTCTCAGATGACGTGCTTGGCATCCACTGTCGGCCGGGTGAACTACAACTACGCTCGAGATTGACCACCATGTCCTGAGTAAACGACTGGAGGGTTTGTTTCCATTCTTTGAGGTGGGCATCTGGCCATCCGACCAAAATAGCCTGTCCGACAGGGCAGGTGGAGGCAGAAATGCACACTGCAGACGAGTACCTGTGATGCTAAAATGGTATTCCGTAACCAAAAAATATACTACTAACTGCCCGTCGACATTTAATATTACGCGATTATCCCGTTGTGGCCAATGGACTTTGGCCCAAATTTCGGCCTGCGCCTGTACACCTTAGACTATACCGACCTACTCCAATTTCGCAGTTAATTCCTGAGGAAATTAAAAAAACAACACTGAAAAAGTCTGAAAAGGTAGCCCGACCTTGGTGGCGAAAAGGGCGGCATTTGGGAAAACTAGCTTTGTCTTGGCTCTTAGGTATACGCGCCCCAAAACGGGCCACGTGGTAGATGCGCTGGGCCAACACGGGGGCCATACTGGACTCTGACGGGCGTTATCGTAGTTGCGCACCATAACAAATGGCAACACTTTCGGGGCGCGTTGGCGGACCCGGTTGCCGGCGTATGTCGCATGCATTGGGACTCTGCCACCACCCCATTGTTATGGTTAATCAAAAGCCCGGTTATTTTTTATGTGGACCAGGGGTGTGGAGTGGAACGCCTAGGTGCGGGCTCGACCGCGCCATCCACCTTCGCCCCCCGCCTCCGGTCTTCTTGACTCTGTCTTGACACCGGGTCCAGGGGGGAGTTCGGTAGACGCTGTGCAAGTCTACTGTCATTTTGAACTAAAATTTTGCACAAGTCACCGTGCCTGCTCTCACCCTGCTGTGGAGCATAGGGTGGACATCGTCGGACGCGATGGTCGAACTGTCGGCAGGCATACGCGCGCAATAGCAGAGTTTGAACGATATAACAGGAGCCCTTTGGCCAGGTTAACGAAGCGATTCCTGGCGAGAACACTTCATGCGAAGGCAAGCCCAATCTCCAGGGTGTCTGCAGAACATATTTTCCTAATTCGGTTGGCTGGGCAGAGAGCTTAACTGCTCAGAGCCCCACTCGCTTTTTTTGGAAAAATTCGCGAAATGACAGAAATGAACTGAATTTAAAGCAGGCATGGACAGCAGAATTTATTGATACCAGTAAATTTTGCGACGGCTTCTCAACTGCAGCCTGTCGTAGCATAACACAAATAACAAGTGAGGATACATGGAAAGGCCAATACCTGCAATTCATGAGCCTTGTGCCGATACAACGAAAACGAAATTTGGTCTACACTCTATTACAAAGAGCAAGAAACATTTGCTCTATTGAAATGCTGGACGCTGAAATTTCTTGCCTCAAAACAGCCCTGCTTAAACGGAGATATCCAACACGATTCATCGAAAAGTATAGCAACACTGTACGGCCAAAATTGATGGAGCAATCAGTTCCGAAAAAGCCCGTCATCATATCCTTACCCCTTAAGGGCGACAACATCTCTAATACCATCAAGCGGCGCTTGAGATGCGCTATTGAAAGAACCTACATATCAGCTGCACTCACCTTCTGCAGCCCTACCAAGGCTATCGAAGTTCCACGGGCGAAGGACGCCTTGCCATTGCACGCCACGTCAAATTGTGTTTGATGATTTACATGCACTTGTGAATGCAAGTACATTAGGCGAACGCAAAGTCAACTGGCAGTCAGGGCAGTTGAGCAACTCCCTAAATGGCTTCTAAAGCATGAGAATAAGATTCCACGGTCTTCTATTACAAAACATCTCCAAAACGTCTTTCCGAGTATTAGTTCGAGCACGAACTACTCGGTTGTTGCGCTACCTGGAGGCAGCCTACATACGGCGGGAGAAACCCGACCTATGTAAACAGTTAGACCACGTGGTCAACCTCAGCTTGCCCTGGTAGACCTGAGCCCCCTTTTGATTTTCGAAATTCCTCGGCATGTTTACTTCCCCATTTTCTTTCCCATGTTGCGTTTTGAAGCTACCATTTTACTGATTAGTTTACGCGCAGTATACGATGACCTTGCTGTTTTATATTGATTTTCTCTGTCGAAGTCCAAACTTCTGTACTTTTCTCACTTGTTATTTGTGTTATGCTACGACGGGCTGCAGTTGAGAAGCCGTCGTGAAATTTACTGGTGCCAATAAATTCTGCTGTCCATGACTGCTTTAAATTCATTTCGGGGAAATATTGCTTCAAGAAATGAATTGTCCATAACTGTCCTTTTCCCCATGTTCTCTACTTAAGTAAAACTAGTGGTGAATCCGTCCTCGCCCCGGCTGGGGGCCGAGTTGATTCACTCGTGCCAGCTCTTGATGGTACAAGCAGAATCTGCGAAGGAGGACGACTGTGAATGTGCTGTGGATGCGTATGCCACGGTTATTCTTCCACTGTGATCTGTCGCATTTCTGGATGACTGATATCACGACAGCGTCGCCCCAGTTAGTGAGTCAGGTTTCAGTCCCTTCCAAAAAGGGGTCAGAATGTTCTCCGGCCAGTTAGTTATTATGGCTAAACAACGCTCGTTGATCCCCGCTGGAGGACGCCATATCCCGGAGAAAATGGAGAGAGACAACCACTGGAACAGTCGTTTTATTTGTCTGATGTTTTGAATTCATATTCAGACCTATCATCAGACACAGCAACAGATAAAGGTGGTGGACGTACAAGGGGCGCGGTGCTTATGGACACTACGTCATGCATACCTTTCTAAATTAGAAGCTTGCGTATTCATCGTTCATTCATCGCCTGCATTGTCCACTCATATTGCTCACCGATACGGTCGTTCGAGGCAGTGTTGGCCTACGGTCTCCCCGCCCGACCAGGCAGTTTTAGCAGTAAATAAGATGGGGGAGATTATTGCTCCTGTAGATGGACTGCTGCCTGTAGAACCGGGATTCAATCAGTTAATAACTCAGGAGGTAGTCATCCCTCGCAAGAATTTCCGTTTCGTTTAACCAGGTCCGGTCGAGTGAGCTACGACTTGAGAATTGGTCACGGGCCTCCTTGTTCGGCAGATTGAGTCTGGAGCAATCTCTTGGATTCTCTAACATATTTTCTCTGCCTGTACCAACTGCACCAGATCTGGAAAACGACTCTAGATGTTTTTTTGACGTGGTAGCATGCCTCTCGGCTTCACTATTTAATGTCTGGTAGCTTCCTCTAATTAGTGGGCACTTTTGTCTCCGAATGGCGTGATCATATGACGATGGGCCCTCGAGACGTTCGTCGCGCACAAAAACGCTCTCCAGAAGTGTGGGCTGGTGCGGTATGATCTCGTCTCATCTTTGCATGCACATATTGACGAAGTCGCACGAGCAGACATTCGCTCTGAGCATACTTTGAAAGCGTTGGAGTTCAATGACCTCGTTTTCCGGCTTCATATGCTGAATTAGCGTCCTTAAGCGTTTGCGTTCGAGATCGGTCCGATGTTCGATATTGAAGCCCAGTACCGACGTTTTATTAGTAGCTTTTGTTAGCACTTTGCCTGGGTGCAGTGGACTTCGGTCGGCCCGTCGAGTCAAGACTTTTATCCCCGTAAAATCCCTATATTCAGCCCCAGTTTCCACACAAGTGTCTATAGTTGGATGTAGCCAGACAAACGCTTGCGACAACAGCAAGAGCCCTGGGAAGGTCAACATCACACTTTCTTGCAGGCAAACTTCCTTTGCTCATACGGAGTCTGGGTCTAGCCCAATCTTCTCTGTAAAGTGGTTGGAGGCACCCTCACTTCTGACGTCAGCACCATGCGTTGAGCCACCCAGGCGTACTTTTTGTGGCTACACGGAGACTAGATGTGTCCTGGGTTGCAGAAGTAAGTTGCTGCAACGACTAGACGAGCTTCGTACTACTTTGGCACAGCCCTTCCACGGCGCCAGACGCACCGGACTTCCCCGTTCTGACATTCCAGTTTTCCCCTCGGGTGACACGGTTGCGCATCGTCATACAAATCCGCCATCTGTGTATCATCAGGTTTTTTTTGTCCGCGCTTAGGTCGAAACAGTCGCAACATCGATATAGATGGAATGAAAATGCAGGAACGCACTTCTTGGACGCACTGGTTCCTAGCGCATAAGAGGAGCTTTGACCTGATCACTGAAAGCAATCACGACGGTTTGTCGACTTGAGTCTCAGGGGGCAGCTCAGTGGAACGGTTCCCGAGCGTCTAATGCCTTAGTGTGCGGCGAGGCGTGCATTGGTGTCGCCACACTGGGCTACCTCAATGCTCAGTATATTTAGGCTCTGGGCTGGCAGAGGGGAAAGAACTCTCACATGCTCTCTTCTCAGTGCAGGTTTTTAATTTCCCCAGAAAGTTTTGCAGTTCAATGACCTCGTTTTCCGGCTTCACATGCTGAACTAGCGTCCTTACGCGTTTGTGTTTGAGACCGGTCCGATGTTCGATAATGAAGCCCAGTACCGACACTTCATTAGTAGCTTTTATAATGTGAATATTTCGGCCTAAGTTCATTAGCCACAGCAGAATAACCGCGCAATATGCAGAAACTGCCACTAGTTTATAATTGTGAGATTTGTTAACACCGTGATCTCATGTCTCCGCATTTACTAATGGGGCTTGCAAAGCTAACAATATGGCTCAAATCCACTGCTAAATTTTACGAAGCCCATATAGTTCCCTCTTAATACCGTAGAGAAATGTGCGGCTTTCCGTACGCGAAAAATACACGGCTTGTAGTTTCAACACCCTGAATGCAAGTGTATCGGCAGGTCGGGATTCAAAATTACTCAGGAATTGGAAAAGTTTTAAATACCTATTTATATTCCTTTCTCCGAGTGTAAAATTAAAAGATGTAATTTTCTACCGAATGAGCGAAAGAATGGATATTTATGCGTGTTCTCCATGAAATATAATTGAATTTTTAAGGACATCGAAACTCAATAAGTAAAATGCATGCTACATAAGTAGTCATTTTGTTACAGATTATAGCTTTTTCATTCAGCCGGGAAGAAGTTCGTTCGAAAGCCGGCATCCTGAGGTAACTGAATTATTATAGGATTACGCTGCGTGTTGATTAGTTTTACAACCCTAAATATGAAGATGACGTAATTTTCTGAAAAACGAGTGATAGAAAGAGTTATTTTGTTCCTGTTTTTTAATGAAATATATTTGAATTTTCAAGACCATCGAAAATCAGTGTGAAAAATGCATGCTACTTAAGTAGTCGGGGGACGGGGGGAGATAAGGGCACACCATGTTCCAGGTTCATAGTTTTGATTGTGGGAGGCCACTCCCTCCATTTCCTGTAGTTGGGCTCTAGCAATGGATTTAAAGGTTGGCGATCGACTCCGTCCAACATGGGAAAAATATGGACGATTAGACTAAGTGACTTTGTGACGTCAATAGGCCACGCGGACAGTGTCAGCATCCGGCCTATTTTCTCGCAACCAAAGCCCGTCTTGGAAGAGTAAAGGAGAGGTACCAACAGAAGTACTGTACTCTGCACAGAAACTCCGGGGTGATCAGAGCCCCCAACGTGTGGCCGGTTCTGGATCGCTGCGACCGACCGTCCGCTAGGGAGATGTCGGCAGGCGGAAATAAACATCGATCGGGTGAAAGACCCCAAACACACACGACCAGCTAAAGGTGCTTGTCTTACGGAAAGCTGTTAATAGGGGTTTTTGGGGCGTGGCCTATGTATGTATGGAGGAATGGAAAAATAAGTATAGGTAATTGGTAAATTTGTTTTCCGAATGGGAAGGTCTTATTGAATTGACATATAGCAACCGAAATTAAGCAGGACACTTAAAAATAGACGTTAAGTGTCTACAGCGATCGCTTCTCAACTCCATGAGATGAGGTCATTGTAGATAATGTAGCAGACAGTCTACAACAGACGACCCATTCTTAGGCGATGAAACGCCAAGCCGAAATAGTCGTGTCTGACTAAAACCCGCTTAAATAAGTATAGTAAGTATTCCTTGTATGCCACAGGTGATTGGGGTCCTTCTCCAGATTCTTACCATCATACATTTAAAATCTCCATCAAAATAGGCTCCATTCACTGTGGGCAGAAAATACTTCAATCAATTAACTCAAGAGTCGAATGTTTTACACAAAAAGCAACTACTAATATGGGACAGTTCGACTCTTAGTTCCTGCATTTCTGTCTCTTCACACGTAAGATAGCGCGCCAGGAATGGCAATTCTGAATGTTGATATGCCGATATACGACAATAGATAAGTCGATAACCACGGCTCATTGGGCGGGAAGACTTCGCAGAGATTAGTTCAGAATGCAGGAGATGGTCAACGTCATCTAGAATTCGACCAGAAAATTGCTTGACCGTCTTAAAATGTCGTTGAAGAAAAATATTGACCAAAAGAGATAAAAAAACGCCAGCGGCGGAAGAGAGCATTTGGGGGACTCGTTTTAAAATTAAAAGATCTTTCTTGAGCAAATCAGGAAAAATGACAGAAGAGAAATATAGGATAAGAGGAACAATACAGGCACCTATGAATCGCCAGATTAAGGATTAAAATGTGTGGCAGGAACGTAAACGACGGAGGTAATGAAGAAATTTACGAAGTTTAGTGAAAAGAGACTCAATATGGAGGCAGAATGAAAGATTTGATGATATGTAAGGCCGAGATACCTGAAAGAGGGTACCTTTTTGAGAAGGATGTCCATCGATGCAGAAATAGGAGAGGGCTGCAGTCGGAAAATACACTGAACTGATTGTTGATTGTTCATTATGAGACCATTTCCCGCGACTATACTGAGACATGGTCAAGGCCATCCTTCAGAGACTGGAGATGCGCTCGATTTACCAGAGGGTGTCCAACGACCACATCATCAGCATACTTAGGCCATATACAGTCATTTGGAGATCTTAGATCATCCGTGTGGAGGAAATAGAGGCGAGGGATAAAAGGTAACCTCGGAGAACTCCACAGTCGTTGGGAGAGACCGCGGATTTCCACTTGCGGGATTGGGCAAATTGAGTGCGGGAAGTAAAATAATTGCCAAACCAAGCGACAACCCAGCCTGAACGGCCGAACGCGGATGTTTTGGTAAGGAGAAAGGACGTGGGACGGTATTGAAGGCGGAGGAGAAGTCAAGGAAAGCACATACATACGCACGGCAACCCATATCTAATTCCCTTAGGGCAGAGTTGACCACAAGAGCAAAAGTATCTAAGGTACTGCGTTTGGCTTTGTATGAAATTGTAACGGAAAGAAAAACTGGAAGAGAATGGCTTCATAATATCCAGGGCGACTCGTTCAGCAAGCTTTAATAGTGCGGAAGAGCAGGCAATTGGACGAAAAGACTTAGGACTAAAATCAGCGGTTTTTTAGGGATAGGACTGATTCTCACTGTATTCCAGATGTCGGGAATCTTGAGGCCCCAGGAAAGACATATTAATAAGATGCGTTAAAATAGGGGCAATCTTATAACAGCAAGATTTAAGTAGAAAGCATGAGACATCATCCAGTCCGGCAGCTGTTGATCCACGGAGCTTTTTAAGGTGTTTCTCTACTGTTACCACAGACACAGGTGAGGAGGCACATGGTAGTAAGGGAATGTCGCTTGAAAGAAGATGAGAATCATTGCGACTTAAGATAAAATTTTTGTTTAGGGAGTCTAAATCAGCATCCGCGTGTACCAGTGTGCCAAGATAGCCGGTAAGACGCTTAAGATTCTTCCAAATTCCAACAGAGGAAGGAGAAAAAGAAGGGGGGAAAGAATTGGTAAAGAGCTGACTTAAACAGGTCATTTGATCCGGAAATCTCTGTTCTTATGAAAATGTTAACGTCCTTAACGCTGTCACGTAAGCCCAGCTTGTAGAGTGGGGTTCAAACCCTTATTTTCTGAGACAAATGCACAGCAGTCCTAAGAGCAATCTCAGAGACGTTTGCTTGCGCATTTCATCATGATTTGTCTCGATATATGCTGCGACGATAAAATTGGTCTGGGTTGCTTACTCGGGGAGCATTTGTGTTGAGCAAAAGGGCCAAACATCTAAGAACTTGGTGGTATCAAAACTGCCGATCCTGCATATTATCACCAATTAAAAAGGGACACTGTCTTTATCGTTTAAGTATAATAGTAAGTAAATTTACTGCAACTTTTCAGGCATTGCCAAAAAGATATTGTGTCGTTTTATTTCTAATCCAGGGACTGCCTTAGAGCATCTTTACCATCCTCAGCAACAGCCATCTCAAGAAAGTCGTTCTATCTTTCGAAATGGGCTCAAAATCGACCAGTTTCTGTTATTGTTGTGATACCGGTTTGATGAGCTACTCGTCATATAGGTTTGTGCACTTTGACTCCAAAATCAGTTAGTTTTGTTCGGTTCAGCACTAAGTCACCCACTTCTTATCGTCGGCACCGAATATGGTAACGGAAGGGCATTGCACTTATTGATGGATTGCGGGCCTGGGAACCACGACTCGAGCAACTCGCAGCTCACGAGGTTTTCACCTCTTGCGAGGATTCTGGGTTCCTGAAATATAAAAATTTGACCGGGTCCCGTCGAAGGAGCTTTTAGGCAAAGTATTATTCCACGGGACTCGGCCATATTTTCAAGTTCCAAGATATCGAAATCCTCGCAAGGGATGACAACCGTGTGAGCGGTGAGCTGCTCGAGTCATGATTCTCGGGCGTGCAGTCCCTTAGCAGGTGCAATGACATCCCATTACTGTATTCTGCACTGAGAAGTTCCCTGTGCAGGGGAATCAACCACGTGGAAAGGGCGCGGATGAATGACACTTCCAGTGACAACTAGCCAAACTGCCGAGTAATCATTACGCTAACACCCAACTCGGATGATGAAATTGCGGCCATTACCAATTCGGACGCGGACTGACAAGCTAACATCGCATCATTTAAGACCCCCCCCCCAGTGGTGATCACGAGAGTTGTTAGTCATAGTACGCATGGGGTCCCACAGCAGATACGTGCTATAAATACTGCACTCATTGTGCCTCCACCACCCTTATCTGCGACTGTCTCTGATGATGGGCTCGAGTGAGAATCAGGAAAGTCAGGCCAATAAACTTCGCGTTCCAGTGACCACTTCTTCTTCTTCTTCTTCTGAACTTCCTATTGCAAGCTTGCTAAGGGTCAAGATTTTACGACTTTACTCCTTCCTATGATTGGCATCGTATGGTCAAGGTGATACCACCATGGGGACACACTGCTGTCTAATGAGGTTCTTTGTATCGTTAGAATGTACTCTGGGGTAAACTTAACGTAAGCGGAGACCACCGACGTGACCAATACACTTGTCGGTAGACTGGGGGGGGGGGAGGGGGAGAGGGGTTGTCCACGTCCAGCAGGCCCTGTCGGGATTGAAAAAATGCATTGCCGCCATTGAAAGCAACTCCTTAAAATTAAGAAGAGCAGAATATTGCTACCAAATCGCATCGCAGACTTTGGGTCTAGAAGCTTTTGGTTCCAGATTAATCAGTATGCGTCTTTTTCGGACCATTACAAGTTTTCAGTATATTTCTAAATCGGTGGTTGGGGGCTCCTGATAAGTACCTAGTAGCATTTTCTCTGAAAGGCCCTTGGCGTCTTTCATTGTGGTAGTTGATGCACAAGTTCCGGTTTTCCCGACAGACCATCATGCCATTATTCTTCAAACGCTCATGTTCATAGTACAACCGATGTTATTGTGTTGGAAGGCTGAACATTCCGATTGTCGAAACAGAAGCGTTTGTGTGTGCAGTGGCCTTCGCGTTTTGAATTTTTGTTGATCGTCTCCTGCCACGTATTAATTCGGGCTTCCCACAAACAGGGCGTCAGAGACTTAGCCTCGGCCGTAATCAGAACAGATAGATGCTTTACCTAAGCAGGCTATGAAATTTAGGGAACTCGGACAACCAGAGAGCGTCTTCGGTGGAGTGAATTAGAACAACCGATTCCCCGAATAGGCAACGAACTCTCAACTGCTCGTCAGAGGCATATAGAGTCGACTCCGGTATTCACGAGGGTCAGGAGTCACAGCTGCCCGCGAATAGCTGAAACCCATAAATGTTTCAGACTTCGCTAAAAACGCCGATAACAGCCTACTTTAATGTTCAAACACAATGTGTACCTTCAACTATCATCCTAAGAAATTCTGCTATTATTTTCTGCGTCTAAATCAGCAGTACTATCTGAAAATTGTTGAATTGTTTTTTTATCATAAACAAGTATATAGTCATGAAAATAACTAGAGAAGAATTTAGATATGCTCCTTGAAAAAGCTACAAGCAAATGTTTTCTCAAATACTGAATAGATGCGGGTCAAGTGTAATGGTCTGTTAGGTGAGTCCTTTCTTCGCAGAATCCAAAGCAGAACAAATGAGTTCTTGTGAACTTCCGAGGTGCGAAAATCATGCTCTTTGAAACATATCGCCAGGACTACTAGGTTAGACAAATTTGCAGAATTCTTCCAAGCACGTTGTAACATGCGCAGCGTTTGATTTAATCAAGGACCTAATCACCACTTTTATTTTGGAGTTTTATTTTGCGTTCGAGCTCGGTCAGACTTTGTGCTGGGTTACCACACGGTCGGTGGACTCTGTTAATATTGTACATACTCGCTACTGTTGTTTTAAAGTAGTCGATATTGAATATGTACGAGGACAAAGATGAATATATGCGCGACCATTCACCATAGAGTTGCGAGCGCAGGCACACGCATCCCACCGACCTCGTGCTGCTGCGTAACGCAGTTGCCAGAGGCCCGGCTCACAGACCGACCGCTCGGCGGTCCCGGCGTCCTCTCTGGTATATGGACTCCAGATTCATCCTGTCCTTTTTAGTTCTCGAGCAAATTAATGCGCGAACTTGGATTCAATCTTTCGGAAGAGACCTTACCAGGTTGGGCTCTAAAGTTAATATGAATGTTCGAGTTGAAATCCACAAACTACTGCAGACTAACCGCATAATATTCACAAGCTGTCAACAGGCTGTCAGTAGTATAGAACTACGTAGTTATTTGCCAAACTGACAGCAGAAGTACTAGCTAAAACGCGTCCCCAACTACTATATACCGCAGTATGGACCACGACCTTAAGTCCTAAAAACGCAGGCCCGGGTGTGACCCAGTCGTTGAAGATTCCCTGACAGTGATCCATAAAAATAAATAATCATCCTTTGTTAAGATTTGGCGTAAATTATTTTCTTTATAAATTTCCTCTTGAAAGCCTTCGAAAGGCAAGCTTCAAAAAGTCAAAGTTACTCTCCTGCAGTTAGGCCTCATTGGTGGGGGTCGAATACATGTGGTTGAACACTCCAGATTTCAGCCCAAGCAGTGAACCCCTCAATTCAAATGCTCTGATGATCAAGTAACCTGGTCTTCCCTGTCCGGGGTTGGACAATGGCTGCCCGACGATGGGAAACAACCCGAAAATGACGATGTCCGTTTTTTTTAACATTGTTGACAGATCTCTTGCCCACCTTTGAGAAAGCATAACGGACTCTGGATCGCCTGCCTCTAGCTCATCTTCCGTCATTAACTGGCTACAGACTGGGACTCAGAGGTAAAATGGAAGGCCACAGCGGTGACCCGTACTCTTTCAGCACCCCGAGTACTCCGGACAGGAGTCGATAGACCACGGAACAGCGTCTCGTGGGACTGACTTGTCGCGTTGGGTAAAGCCATAGTCATAACCTATCCACTATGGAATTCAGGCTCTATTTCGAATGCGAAGCGAAGGAGTTGGACCTCAGTTGAGAGAATACTGTATTCAATAGGTGTTTTGGCAGATTTTGAATAATTCATTTTGACCCAACTATGAGAAACTCGGCGCCTCAGTGAGATTCGAACTCAGGCTAGCAAGGAGAAGGCTTTAGTACAGCCGACGCTTTAGCCATCTGAGCTACGAGGCTCCATCTGGAGCCGTGAGTTTAATCACACCGAAAGACTGGAGAACCAGTTAAAACTACTTGGCAGCCGGACGAGAGAGCACATCCGGTGCCGTGAGAGCGGTGCTCCAAGTGACAGTTGGGAATGCGTCCTAAGCGAGAACGCGCCTGATTCGGTCTTAAAGTTGATTAACTGGTTCGGACGGCCGTGATTGGTCGAAAACCAGACTACCACTGGTGCGCACGCGCAAGTACTTGAGAGAGGGGCGACACCGCGAGACTGTCAAGCTCAGGCCCAAACAAAACCGGATTCCGAATCTCAGGTCTTCTTGGGCTGGGGCTGAGTTACGGCTGACTGATAATTCCAGGTATGTCGGAAACGACCATTTGTCTCTGCCCTGCCTTGTCGGTGCTAATTCAGGATTACTGTTGACCTATCACTCTGGGACCGCCTGAAACTGAAGGACAAAAAAGACATGCCAATATTTTGTCAGACCAGAACGGCAAACGTCATTTGTACCCTCCAGAACGATCAGTGAAACCTACAGATATTGACAGTCCCAATCCTGCCTGATCGAGCACGGACTCAGTGCACAACAGTGGAAGCTCCAATCTAAATTTTTTCGAACCCCGGTTTTGGGAAGTTATGACCAATGACAGCCTATTGAACTCATAATCTCTTCTTCTCGGGGCTTATTGAAAGTAGTGAACATAAACATCATAGCAGGTTCTACACACTACAAGTACCCGGAACAGAGGAGGCATAGGCCTTCATCAAGGAGGTTAGGCTACAAGTGATAAGCGTTCTTGACGGTTTTTCAACAATTATTTGCAAAAAAAATTACCTGTTTCAATGTTTAGAGTGCAGTAACTATTCGAAAACTATAAGAGCGCTGGTAATTTGGTCTAAGGTACTCCTTTATTTGATTCAGAATATTTGTCGTACATTGTCTGACGTTTCCAATCCCCCACTCATTGGCTAAGACGGTCCCCTAAGAAGTATTTGTCGACAATCTTCCTCTCAAGCATCCTACTGTTACGCCGCTCCGACTTTTCTGTCTATGTCTTCCCGTGATGAATTCCAAATAGTATTTCGCAATAAAAACTAACTTAAATACACTTTTCTGTGATTAAGATTATGTGGCAATACTCCCATTAGGCTTTTAGCTCGTAATCCAGGCACATTGAAACTGAACTCTTTAGCGGGTTATGGCAGTGATCACTCAATGCCTTCCAAGGGCAAATGTGTTAAAAACTAGGCACAAAAGTTCATTAGTTTGCTTAATATTTGTATTTCTGCGCCCGCTCACATGGAAAGAAAGGAACCAGTTCATATTTGAAGAAGAAGAAGAGTCGAGCACCGGAACAATTCGTTTATTATCCTGAGCTTTCAGACTCAGCATTGCTGCGGAGCTAGGGGTTGGAATCGCACACCGCCCCAAAGCCACCATGCGCAACAGGGTCATGAAAATCAAAGACCAGTTAAAACCTGAAGAGCAATCTGGAGTAGTGTATCGCATTCCGTGTCAAAATTGTCCTTGTAACTACACAGGACAGACTGGACGCATGCTCGGATCGCGCATACATGAACATAAACTGGCTGTGCGGCGAGGCGACGCATTATCACAAGTGGCCGCCCACACCTACGAAATGGGTCACAAGTTTGACTTCGCAGCCACCAAAATAGTCGCCCCACGCCGGAAACAAAACAGGCCGAGAATTGATTGAAGCCTGGGCCTCGGATGAGAACTCGGTCAATCGATTTTTCGATCTTGCGCCGGCGTACAGAGCCCTTCGTAGTCACCTCCAGTCGTGCGATCTCGGTCGATGATTGGGTCTACGTGCCTTATAACTGCCGCTTGTCCTGTTTCTGCCACTACCTCTGACGATGGACTCCTGTACGAGTCTGAAAGCTCAGGATAATAAACGAATTGTTCCGGTGCTCGACTCTTCTTCTTCTTCAAATATGTATACACGTGAACCTCGAAATTTCGCCTTCATTCGGGAACCAGTTCAGGATTTCCAACTTACTAGTCTTTGTGAAAGGCCTAGAAGTTCAGTCGCATAGTTAGATCATCATATGCTTCTAATGCATAGGGGATATTATGACCCCTTGATCCCACAAACTGTTGCACTTCCTCGTCTTCTCACCCAGCCGGATGTCCGCTTCATCTATCTATCGATATCACTGCTATTTTCAAACCACTTGTACTACCAATTTTATAGCTATTACTACTAGCATTACGAATTTTCCAAATTTCGTAAGCAAATATTTGGTTCATAGAAATACTTGATGCACTTGTACATGACATTTTTTGTGTACGTGTTTGGGTGATCCCTCAAAATAAATCTGCTCTGTCTAGCCAGCGTCCAGAACGTTATACTGTTCACTGACTAGCACCGAGTAGGTGACGCTAAACAGCCGCAGAGCTCAATCGGACATTTTTGCGGAAAACCTGAGACGCAACTTGAATCACATAATCTCAATGATATACATCCCGACCCTTTAAGAAGACAGTTTTACACAGATCTCCTTGAAGAGGCGACGGGGACGTACATTTCCGAAGCTCTCTTGTCTTCTATCACGGTCACAGACTGGTCTGGTTGCGTGTATTTTTCACGACCGCGCGCTCAGTTCAAGTGTTTGTCTACTATTATTTCTAAGGGTTTTCGCTTAACAGGATTCTGAGTGCTCACTGCTGAAATGAGAAATTTCCGCTTTTTTAAATTCACGAAAATGGTAATAACATTGAGTGCTCGTCCACAGGCGTTATCAGAAACGAGCATGCGAAAAAACAATGTTAACAAGTGCAAAATTTTGTGTATCGGCACAACTAACACTCTGGACCGCCAAAAAGGGTAGATTTTCAGAGAGACCTGGAAGTGTGGATCACGATCTTACTGAAGCCATTGTTTCACTGCCGAAAAGCAGCCAGGTCAGCAATGTCAGACGTATGTCTCATAAAGCGGGCTTTTGTAAACTTCGACGAAGTGGTTTTCGGAAAGGACTCAGGGATTTTCATGCAACTGTAACTAGAATCTGCCATTCAAGCCTGGAAACCATGGACTGTCAAAGACCACAGCGCCCTTGAAAAAGTCTAACGAAGAGCAACTAAACTGGTCCCTGGTCAAGGCCCACTGTATTACAATGCATGCCTGTCCGATGTTGAATTCTTTCCCATCGGTTAAAGGCAGCTACGAGGCGGCTTGGTAGAAACGTCCCGCGTATTGCGGAGTGAAGACTGGTGTCCTGCATCCGGCAACTTCATCGAGGTGGCAACCACTGTTAACTTGCGAGGAGATCCTCTCAAACTACGCGTGATTGGGACGAGGGTGGTCTCTGGGAGGTCTTTCTGTTCTAACAAACTGATTAAAGCATGCGATACTCTGACTGCGGGAGGTGGCATGCTCCCTTTCGCAGAGAGGTTTAAAAGGAAGCCTAACCAGTACATCCATGCATACACGCCATCAACATCTGGATCATGTCTCTCCTTGTATTATCCTCCTCTAAAATTGAACAAATCCGTATTATCAGTAGATTGAAGCAGTGTTTTCCCGGGATAAATTTAAACAAGGCGAAGGCGACAAAGCATGCAGAATTTAATGACGTCATAAATTTCGAGACCTCTCATTCAGCTGCACACGGTCATTACATAGTTATATTACAAGGCAAAACTGTTCAATCAACGATCGACCTAGAGAGCTAAAACGTGATAGGTAACCTGAAACATGGGTCTAGTATGCGGGTGTATATGGTGAGGGGGGAGGGGAAGAGAAGTCATCCAAGTATGAGAGAACTGATGCGGCGTGATTTGGAGTGCAACGTGCGGGGAGCATTCAGTCATGCCGGGGAGAGGGGGGGGGGCAGGGAGGGGCGAAATGAGAGGGCGCACATGGGAACTGAGTTTCGTCCATAATCGATAATTACCATGGCAGTGACAGGTTTATCACATGGTCCAGCTGCTTACAGAGTTCTGGTTTCCTACTCCGTATTGCAGCGGCCTCTGCAAAGCGCAAGAGACGCCCGGTCGTCGCCCGAAACAGGACCTTGAATGCAACCATTTGGTCCACCGTATGGCCCGTGTCCAATAGGTGATTTGTGATTGAGCTCCTGGGTACCTTATTTTCCGCCTTAAGCTGCGTGTCTTAGGCCTGTAGGGTCGCATATTCCCAGACTATATGGACTGCCAAAATTGCACAAACCAGAGGTACCATTACGACCGATTCTATCAATGAGGAATTCACCTCAACATAAACTTGCCCAATGGTTAGTGAAGCAAATCGAACCAATCAGACGCAACCTTGCCGTTTATACTACCAAAGTACTTTCTCCTTCGTAGATGAGCTTAAGCATCAGAATCTACTGAATAAACACATGATCTCGCTTGACGTGCGGAACCTGTTTACAAACGTGCCACTGGATGAAACAGTTGACGTAATTTGTGAGCATGCGGGTGAAACACACCTACCACCAGAGCAACTACGGGAACTACTACAGATATGCACAAAGAATGTACAGTTCTTGTTCAACGGGCGGCTGTATCGACAGATCGACGGTGTAGCTATGGGCAGTCCATTGGGCCAGTCCTAGCGGACATTTTTATGTCTAATCTAGCGCGAAAACTAGCTCGGAACTTACAACGAGCCTCATTCTATAGGCGATATGTGGATGACATTTTCGCTATAGTCAAAAACCCAGGCGACGGAGAACTACTGCTCAAGGCTCTGAACAAAGCACATGCAAAGATCAAATTTACGATCGAGCATGAGCAGAATGACGCACTGCCTTTCCTAGATATTCTTGTACGTAGGCGAGCAGATGGCTCTATTCAGAGATCCATCTATCGAAAACCCACCTGGAAAGGACAATACATGCACTTCCTCAGTTTCGTTCCAATTCAGAGAAAACGGAACTTGGTTTTTTGCCTGTTCAATAGAGCCACCAGAATCTGCTCCTCAGATACGATCGATGGCGAGCTTACTTTCCTAAAAAACGTTTTTCTTGCAAACGGGTAACCGGAGAAATTCATCGATAAATATCGCCATCCCAGACAAGAAACTCCTGAAGAAATATCTGTACCTAAAAGTCCGTGGCCATCTACCTCCCCTTCAAGGGTGATAATGTGTCAAACGTGATCAAGCGACGACTTCGGTGCACTATCGAAAGGACGCATGCCGCCTCTAAATTGTTGTTCATAAGCACCACAACCGCCATCCCAGATAGACCAGCTAAATACATTTTGCCTATGTACGCCACATCAAACTGTATTTATGAGTTTACATGTAGTTGCGGATTCAAGTACATCGGGCGCACGCAAAGGCAACTGGCAGCTCGGTCAGCTGAACACATGCCGAAGTGGCTGCTTAAGGCGGAAAATGAGGTACCCAGGAGCTCAATCATAAATCACCTATTGGACACGGGCCATACGGTGGACCAAATGGTTGCATTCAAGGTCCTGTTTCGGGCGACGACCGGGCGTCTCTTGCGCTTTGCAGAGGCCGCTGCAATACGGAGTAGGAAACCAGAACTCTGTAAGCAGCTGGACCATGTGATAAACCTGTCACTGCCATGGTAATTATCGATTATGGACGAAACTCAGTTCCCATGTGCGCCCTCTCATTTCGCCCCTCCCTGCCCCCCCCCCTCTCCCCGGCATGACTGAATGCTCCCCGCACGTTGCACTCCAAATCACGCCGCATCAGTTCTCTCATACTTGGATGACTTCTCTTCCCCTCCCCCCTCACCATATACACCCGCATACTAGACCCATGTTTCAGGTTACCTATCACGTTTTAGCTCTCTAGGTCGATCGTTGATTGAACAGTTTTGCCTTGTAATATAACTATGTAATGACCGTGTGCAGCTGAATGAGAGGTCTCGAAATTTGTGACGTCATTAAATTCTGCATGCTTTGTCGCCTTCGAATTGTTCAAATCAGTATTACTCATTGCATTTCAGTAGGACTATTTTATAACGTTTTAATCAAGTACCTGGAATCAAACCAGCGCATCTTCCAGAGCATTCTGGTTGACGATTACATGTTCAATTACATACTATCGAACACGTGGTCTTCACTGTTTCTGTCACACCGCACACATATATTGGCGTGTATTTTTAGTTCGACAGAAAGCTTGCCGAACTCAATTCTGTAAACAATTTTCAGCGTTTCTTATGTATCGGCGTTCCTTCCGAAATTGTTGTTACAATGGGGAGTTCAAATGCGTTCGCCTACCTTTTCCTTAATGAAACTGAACCGAGCCAGTAGTGCACGAATGCCCATAATATAATCTCTAACTACGAGCCAACGATGTTAAGCCTTTTACTTTCCCCCGAAATATATGGTTGGGCTTAGAGCAAATTCTTCGGTTGCAGCTTTTGCGGGCTCGGTCCGAAAGTTGGTATCAATATTTGACTGCGCAAGGGAAATGGGGGCCTCCAAATACGGGGGGGTTAGAGTTGTTTTTAGGACTAGGATTGGTGCCAGAATTATGTGAGTTTGTGTTAAGGTCTAATTGATGACACGATAATAGGTATTTCCCGGCAACTTGGCATAAGGCCAACTGTAGTGCGAAGTGGCAGCCCAATGCCTGCGTTCGATCAAATATTTGGGTTAAAAATCCACTAATCTCATCGGAATAAATGTCTTTAGCTAGTATCCATGATGTAATTAGGGTAAATTAATCTATTTTCAGTATTTAGCCTTCGCCGGTAACGGGAGCTCAATGCCTGTTCGGAGACATCCATGCAGTACAGCTTAAGCGTTTGTTCATCCGAGTGTAAAAACCTATGCATAACCATTAGCACAGGGAATACGGTTAAATTACATGAGCTGGTACCAACGGTGGTCTCCTTGAAGCCGAAATTTGTTGTTTACAGCCGTCTTCTCGCCACTGAAAGTGGATTCGCATATTTTGGCAGTGCCATTTCAAGAAACGTCAAAATTAACGACCGCGATGAAACAGGGGTATCAGACGTTAGCCAATCCTTTAACAATCAACAATCTCTAGGCTGAATCAACCTTGACAGCCAGGCTGTGGAAAGTTATAACACTGAATAAACTTTTATAATGAACGGAGAACAAAAATAAGTGGTAGTGCAACGTTTCCAGGATCTATATTTGTATGGGCGACAGGAACCGTAAACACAAATTTAGTGGGAGTGTTATTCCAACTGTGATTTGCGTAAGTGGTTGGGCGAAACCGTACCTTACGGTCGACATACCGCCATATATGAAGAAAGCCTAAAATTGTGCTCCAGACTCAAATGCGCGGTTGCCTAGTTGAACTATTATCTCTTCCACTTAATGATACACGTCAAATCTCAGACACTTTAATCAACTTCTGCAGTTGTATGCAAATCAACATTACGCTAAAAGTTCCATTCGCTGAGGGCTTCGGGCTTTTCACTTCAGCTGCAAATAATTTCACTGAAATTGAACACATGACGAAAATTAGAAACATCTGGGGATCCTTGTGTCGTGCAGGCTTAGTGGAACAGGGTTAGGCAAGAGTATGGTTTAGGACCGGGGCTTCCTACTCCGGCGAGCATTTGTGTTAAGCAAAATAGCTGAACATCTAAGAACTTTACGGTATCACAAATTTTGATCCTCCATATTGTCACCACTTAAAAGGGACATTATTTGTACTATTTAATGGTAATAGTAAATGAACTTAATGCCCCTTTGCGGGCATTGCAAAAAGGTATTGCATCGTTGTATCCTGACCAAGATGACTCCCTTAAGGCATCTTGAACACCCTTACGCACCAGCCACCTCGAGGTATTTTTATTTCTTTCTCTGGCATATACAAATAAACATAGCTAGTTATTTCCTTTCAGCAAAATTGCTCTCCTGAGTAAGTAACCCCGATCATAAATCACACCCTTGCCTAGGAATAAACAAAAAGCAGAAAGATTGTGTGTACAAAATTTACTTCTGTGATTTTTTGGGACTTTTGACAATGCGAATTCTTCATAAATACTAAAATATTCCAGAAATATTGGGCCTAAAACTGTCTGATCGGCGTGACGATAGCGTATCAACTTCTTTTGACAGTCTTCGGTCTACGACGAGTGCTACTCAATCTTCGGCTTGGCTGCACTGTGAAGTAAGATGTAATTAGGTAGTCACACCTGGTGGACACAATACTCTTGGGGTTGGGGTTAGGGCTTAGGGTTAGGCGTTATGGTTAGGGATTAGGGTTAGAGTTAGGGGTCGGGGTAACTATTTCTCAATCCCTCAAAGTACAACTGTCCATTCCAAATAGCTTTTCTTTTGCATACAGTTACTTGACCTCGTCGCCTGTGCGTTCCCCGGCCCCAACTGTAAAAACCCCGATTACCACCGGTCTCGTATTAGAGGTGACTGGGAGTTGCCTAATTCAGGTGGGGCTAGATATCCACATCTGGCCAAAAGTTGAAAGTCAAGACTAGTTCCTTATCACCCTTTCTTAGCGACCGTTTACTCTGAAGAAACCAGACACGAATGAGGCGTCGAGTGTCTGCTCTTCATATTCTGGTCACGCATTTCCGTGTTAAACTGATCACTAAAATTTTAAACTGCCAACAACTTGGCAGACGTTGAGCGTTCGGTATTGCCCACCCTAGATACTTCCACAAACCGTGAAAACACGCGGTGGTAGTTCAGGGCACGATGGCGGGGCGAGTGCTTGTGGGAGCCTGCGAATGTTTTTTTCACACCAAGTAAAAATAACCAAGCCAAAAAAGACCAAAGAGACAAACACCAACATGCAAGCCGTGAAAATTCTGTTTGCTGTATGTCACTTGTTAGAGCCGGCTACTTCAACTCACATTAGACTTCCGCCACGGGTTGCGTTTATGCGCACGCATGTCAAACAGCACAAATGAGAAAAAAAGAAGTTGAACATGTCGAAACAGGGAAAAGGAGATTGTCACGGACACAATATTGGTACTGTGCAGGATATTGATACAAAACGTCGCGGTAATACAAAAATTTGTCTTTTCAACGTCAGCCCTGTGGCTCAGTGGTTAGAGGCGTTTGACCTCCAACCAACAGGTCGCGTCATCAAGCCCCAAGTGTTCTACACTTCGGGGTTGGGTATGACTGGCTGAAGACGGCTAATAAGCCGGAAATGGCAATTTCAGACTCTATTGTTTTTGTCAGTAACGTTATTCTGCCTATATATATGTTTAGGTGATTTTTACTTCGCCTTCTTCGGCGGATGGTAAACACGATAATATAGCTGAACCTCGAATGTTCACGTACCTCCCCCCCCACCAAAAGCACACTTACACACGCGACACCGCCAGTTCGACTGTCGTTTCTGACGATGTCCACTGTGTGCTTTTAACCTCTATGGTAATCACTGTGTACGGGAGAACCGTTTTTGCTGAAAGTTTTGAAAGTTATTTTCAAAATAAAGCAGTCCTCTCTCTCTCTCTCTCTCTGAGAGCAGACACGGGGACTTGCGCGTGAATTAGTTTATACTGAATTTAGACCTGCTCAGCATCTACCGCACGCTCTCCTCCTACTCCCCCGCCTGGACCCGGTGTCAAGACAGAATCAATAAGACCGGAGGTGAGGGGAGGACGCAGGTGGCTGGCACAGCCGGAGCCGCAACTAGGCGTGCCACCACACCCCCTGGTCCAAATCATACAGCAATACCCCAACGAGGGTCAGAAGAACGAGGATGACTGGGAAGTCCTGCCTGCCACCTGTATACCCAGCGGGAGCGCAAGCGCATCTATCGGCGGGGAACCAGGTGTCAAAGAACTGTCAGCGCATACCAGGCTGCGAGGGCCATAGTTTGCTGATACTGGCATAACACACGTTGTCAGACCTTTTGACCTAGAACAGTTGCATATACTACGGGCAAGACCGTTACCAAATGGACAGGGCAGGATTTTAGTGATACTTAGAATGTGTCTATAGGTCAAGTACCATATCACCATCACCAGAGAAATTCGTGTGTACCGGGCATCCGTGCATGCGGTTGATTGTGAGCGTAAGAGGAAAGAAAAAATTGAAGATACCTGAGCAACGCAGAGCGAGAATCCTCAGCCGAGTGAAGCACACTAACGTAAGTTCAGGCACATTCTCCATACAGAGCGAGGTTCGCTCTTGCTGTCCCCTGTGCTAACGTACGAAACAACGCGGGTTATTGTTTTCAAAAAACTGAGCAAAGTGGTGCATTATACCTCGCAAGCCTCTGACCCAGGAGTTGAGTACTACAGCTCAGCGTTCGTGCGCGCACGCTAAAGTCACCATGGACATCGTCTGTCCATAAACCAAACTGCTATCCCTTGTCGGATGGACGACCCCATCGTCCTAACAGGATCCGGACGAGAGGCGGCTTTTATCAATAAGTCCGTGCATTCAGTCGAGAATTAGTGGCCCGCATAATAGCAACATTTGAAGAAATGATGTAACGAAATTAGTCATTCATGAGAAACAGATTAGCAGTTGTTTATATGGACTGCGGTCGAAACATTCAGTTCTAGGCCTTTGGTCAACACAGTCAGGATGGTGGCCTAGACGTTTTTGGAAACAGACACAGTTCAAAATATACCGAGGAGCGACAAATAATGGCCTTCAACTGATGACAGGGTTGCTTATGATGTCCTGTAAGCAGTATAGAACAGCTCAAGGAGTGCTCGTTGGCTTAACAAGGAACGCGGAGTCCGCAGAATACTAGTAAAATATGTTTTCCCGTATACTGTGATGCCGACAGAAGGACCGTCGGAGCAAGGATACAGATTGGTCAGAGGCATTTTTCCATGGTCTTCATTAGTAAGGGGGGGATTAGGGGGACAACGTTTACTAATTAAATTTTATTCTGCCTCAGAAAAATGGTTGAGAAGCCTCATTTTTGAGATACCCGGGACTTGTACCGTATTACATGTGACATTGCAGTAAATGCCAGGTGGTTGGGAATAGGGTCATGAGAGTAAGTGTTAGTGTTGTCTAAGTGCGCCGATGCGGTAAGCAGCTTTTAATGGCTTCACCTAAATGAATGCACGGCAAATTTTATTAGAAATAGTGAAATTCAAAAAATATCGATTCTGCTCATATCTGTGTCCTCCTCTATTCAACATAAAATTACTAAACAGTATTTCCCATCTCCTTCCAACCGCAATGGAGTCGCCCAGGTGAATGGGAACTCCGAATGCAACATCAACGGATAAAAGTTCTACATCCACTACTTAGGAACCTGAGTGCACGCACTTGATGATACCAGCTGTTTCCTTGCCAATAGAAGAGAAGAGACGAGTCCCAAAATGCAGTCTTGAAGAAGGAGACACGAACGCTGGGACAAGAGATTTATTAGCCTGACGTTTCGGGTTCCTGCTCGAATACATAATCAAAGGCAAAAGCAGATACTGGTATCTGTAACTCCCCCCTCGTTGTAGAGAGAATGATTCCTCTGGACCTCGCACTGCACAGCATCACAGCATCAAAACCAAAAGCGGCTTTCTGTTCGTACTCAGCTTAGCCATCGCCCTCAAGAAAACTTTGCTCCTTTGCGCTCATCAAAGCCGCACACAATCTCAGAAGTTGCGTACAGAAACCTATGCTGTTCCGCGTTATTTCAAACAAAACTCCCACATATCAACGGGCCTGGGCGTGTCTTCATTACTCCCTGATTATATCTCTAGCAGCACGACAAATCGTAACACTAAAGTACACGTATACCACAATGATACATCGCTTGATGAGATGTGGTCGACCAATGGCAACTGAACTGGGGCTTTTAATCAAATATTTATGTGGAGGCTTCTCTAGGCAACTGCACGTTAGGGAGGCCTTCCTGACGGAAAAATTGCGCCGAAGGGCTGGGACAGCATCTGTCCAGAATCTCAAATACAATGACTGCATACGTGTAATATGCCAAATGAAAGCCATCGTAAAGGCAAGCTGAGAGGAGTGATCGTAAAACAGACTACTATGGCTTGCACAGATGGAGTTATTTGGAGCTTACCTTCATCTGGACTGAAGAGTAGGCTAATTACTCTAAAAGGATGCACGCCATGTACGCCCAGGTGTCAGTAAAGACAGCACACGAGAATAAACATGTCCCCAAAACATACTACGGGTGCGCATGCCCTAAATAAACATGTCCCCCCTAAACTAATACTGGTGGTCTTCGGCTACATTCCAAGGAGATGGGGACTGAGTCTGAGGTTTGGTTCGAACTATTTTTAGGACAAAGAAATCAGTGCCCTCGCCTCGCGGGAATGGAGCATAAAGTCAAAAACATTGCGGCGTGTCCTATCCTGGTATCTTATCCTGTAACGGTAGGGTGAAGGACCCCACTTGGCCGTCGGCAGACTGTGCATCCTGTCCTACCGGAATGGTGGTAATGAGGATTTTACGGATGGGACAACAACCCAGACAGTAAGTTGGCGGAATGCCAGAAAACCCTGAAAATGTTTGAATTTCTGCACCAGCCTGCAAATGGACGTCAAGAACAAAACCCACACGACACGAACCACAGTCCACCGACAGTTAAGTGGGGTTCTTCACCCTACCGTTATCTCTCGTCGCAGTCAATAATACACCTGTCTAAGCAGGATGCCTATCCAAATACTTTGGAATTTACATCAAACTGCCCTTTAACCTACATATATGCAACGCGGAATGCAGGCGATTTCATTCGATCTCAAAACGGCAGTCAGGAATTCTCACAACTGGTCGTAATGCGGTTAACAATAGAGAACAGACAAATGTCACCAACAGAGACAAAAAAAGACCGGAATGGTAATTTCTTCATCACTTGCCATCATCAAACGGGTATTCTCGGCGCCAGAATGAGAGGGACTGAAAATTGAACTCAGTCCATCCAGGCACCGGTCGCTTGATTTAAGCGGCTAATCACTCAGTCACAATTAAGCGCCCTGCCGTCTTCAGTCGGTGATAGTCGAGGTCCGATAGGAGTGGCATCAACAGATCTAATCCACCTACAGGACGTGAGGTAATTAATGTCGCCCAGTCTTGGCGCCACGCCGGGACATGTTTTAGGCTACCCTAAATATGCTACAAGAGGCCACTCCTCTCACCATCCTCCTCCTCCTCCAACCCCTCCTCCTCCTCCTCCTCCCCTTCGTACAGGCGACATCCCTTAATTGCCCGCTCTGTCTACGACAAGAGCGTTTATAGGCTTAGGAAACAACTGAAGTTGTGTTGATTCAAACAGACCTGAGATACAGAAGAATAAACTAAGCCGGCAAGTGTAACGTGAAGAGTCGACTCAGAATTCCCCCTTGCTGTGGCCTAAACAGGTGAAATCATTAGGGGACATCCTCGCTTGCCGTCTGCATGGAAGCGTTTCCCTTGAAAAGGATTTGGAGCAGATGTAAGGAATCGTCTGATACTGGTGCTGGACAACCCTCTGTGAACCGGTGGGAAATGACGTACCGAAGCGGTTACCAGACCGATTTCGTAAATTAGTTCTACCAGCTAAGTCGGTAATCCAAAATATCCCATCTCCTAATCTACCACGAATTCATCAGACTGTGCCCAGTCTTCAGGAGTTCAAACTATTGCCTAACTTGTGCGGCAAGACTTAGCTGGAGGCTTTCTCGCTACATCTGCAATTACAGACAATCACATCGCCTGTTGGTTGTCAGACTCGCAGAGTTGACTAATGCACGGAAGAGGGAGTAAGCTCAGTGCAGAGGCATCTATCCTGACGACAAAATAAGCGCATTCCTCATGACAGTGAGTCCGACGCTCGTGAACCCGTCATGATGCGCTATCGGCCGTGGTTTGGAAAGCGGTGATTTGACGCGTTATCCTGGTCTTACTCATTTCTGAGATACGGGCTGCACGCAGGCCTGAAGAAAACCTTTTTGCTATTTCTTACCCTATGTTTATTCCACTTTCGCTGACTCTTAACGGTCGTCGTTTGCACATTCGAACCTGTTTACATGGGTCAACCTTCTTACTCTATATGCAGAATTAAACTCCTTGCTCAATATCGAAGCTTAGAAATTAGGGCAGGCATTCGCCATTTTTCGTGCGTTGATAGTCGAACGCTAAAACGTATGCATACTTGAGTCAATTAAATCTTTCGGAAATTTTACTGTCTTCTGATAGTTACCCTTTTCGGATACGATAGGATACGCAGATTAAACGATTTCTCACTGTGAAAAATTGGAATTAGTGAAAGCGTCTTCTAGACAATAACTGCGGAAGACCTCCGAACTCTGTGTTTCGGCCTCAGCTAATTCCACTTTTACTTTCGACAAACCTGTGACATTTGGTCTGTATCTGTATGATTCGCAAAGATCGATGCACTAGGAAAACGTGGAGAGAGAGATGCGTGGTTTATTTTGGTTATCTTATTGAAGGACTGTGCAGGGTGTCGAATGTCGGTAGACGGTCGAAAGTTCTGAAGAGCAACTGTGGTCCTAGACATAGGCCTTTTGTGTCGGGATTTGCGGGTAGCGTTGGGGACGACGTATGTCTGAGCATGGCCATCTGCGAGATGTGTTCTCTGAGTCGCGTACACTGGGCGTAGCCAAACGTGCCGGCCGACTAGGTGGGCGTCCGACAGCCCCGTCTCGTGTCTACAAGCTCGACCGCACGCACTCGTGGCCAATCAGGGTGGCATGCATCGTGACCTCTAAACCCCGTCCCGGCCTCCATGCCGCATGCTGGTGCTTCAAGCATAATCATCTTCTTTGTATTCCATACTTGAAGGGAGTATGTGAATTTGTTTTAAGAGCTTGTCGAATTCCCGAACAACTTCGAACACGACCTGCCGTCGCACATGCATTCAGCGTTTCCAAACTACAAGTTGCATTTTTTCGTGTAAGAGGCATCATACATTCCTATATGCTAGTAAGAAGACAACATATGGTGTTCAGAGAATTTTGCAGTGGATTTGGACCACATTGTGTACTTTGCAAGCACCGTTAGTAAACTCAGATATACGATGTCTTATGAATGGCCGCTTCACAGTCTTAAAAAATCTTATGAGTAGGAACTTTTTCAAACCGCCACATACATTTTCTTTGTGTGTGAAATTTAACGAGGAACGTAACTTGCCACCATGTGACTAAAAGAAGGAGTATTTTTATACACGTTTCGTATAGAATATGTTTCAATTTATTCGGGCATCGAAAAAAAGAAACAAAGTTTTACTATGTTAGTAGTCATTTTTTACAGAGTATAGTTTTTACAGACAGCCCGAAAAACACTTGTTGAAAAGCCGGCATCTTGATGTAATTGAAATAGCTGGCGACAATGCAGCACGGTAATTAATACTGCAAGCCTATTCGAGCAATCTTTTCGAGTCGAAAACGCATCTAATAACTTCAGACAACATGTCACGAGCTAGCACACCCGCAGTATGTAATTGCCGTGTGGCCTCTCCGACGTACATACATTCGCTGTTAATTGCATCCGGGCAGTAAACAAAGAGTGGCTGCTCCTATTTCGAGGGTTTGGCCACTTCGGACGTATTACCTGGCGGTAGGGTGTCAAGTCAGACTTTGGATATATTACCACCCGCCAACGATTGTGATCTGTCTTTAGCCCACGGGTTACTTAACCATGATGTGGAATGTTCGGGTTCCTCTACCTTGCACCTTTTGGAGTCGATCTTCCTCACGACGAATATTCGCCGAAATCCCCTGCCTATAAACGACTCAATGAGATGGTTCAAATCGTCCCCCTTGACGTACAAATCTTTTGTAGTGCTGTGAGTGGTTGCTGTCCAAAACGTTGGGGGCGATAGCGTATTCGTTGATTTTCGGTAAACCGTCTTCATTGGTTTAGCCGTTAAGATGACGCAAATGTACGGTCAGTAGAAAGAGTCGAATGGTAAAAACCAAAACCAACGAATAAATGGAGCAATTAGACAATAGGCAATTCTAGTGGGTAAAGAACCGCAGACAACTACAAGACGATCCTGATGAAACCCAAACAAGAGATCTCCACAGGACAGTTACGACAACGAGTCTGCAAATGCAAACACTGTCCAAAGACCTGAACGGTATATCCAAAAATTAGAAATAGGAAGCTGGTCATTAGAAAAAAGACGTTACAAATCTAATGAAGCGTCATGAATTACAAAGGTAGAATTCACCTAGCCAATGTAATTCCGCCCTTCTAGAACGAAGCCTGACAGTGTCTAGAACAGAGGAGGACAGGATTCAAAATAGTGTATATTAGTAAAATGGTTAAGCATATACACCTTGCGGTTACTCCAAAGGACAAGAGCAAAGTCACCGCATTCAGAGATATTACAGGCAGGACTGGTGGCAAATGAAAAACTCTTCAGCGACTGTACTGGTGGACGGAATAGAGGTCGCTGCAGAGGAGCAGGTATCGGGTAGGTAAGTGCCGCCGCGATTCGATGATAATCCTGTCATCCGAGTAATTGTAACAAATTTCTCCTTTATGCAAGAACGCAGAAAAGGCCACTACTCAGTCACAGCAATCAAATAGATGAGGAGGCAGCAACGAGACTCCTAGGACTGCTGTGTTCGTGGAGAAACCGGGAAAAGCAATCGCATAAATGGTAGAAGACCATGCACAAAATGCGGTTGGCCTTCTTAGGGAGTGCGTTTATTCGCGTGGAAAGGAGAGTGTCATCTGGAGAACCAATTCTGCGAAGACCTGCCAAGGTCGGACTTGGGGGAGGCCTAAGTGCCGAAGAGGGTCAGCGGGAGGTTTCCGTACTTCGTCGCAAAGCACGAAGGGTGGCATTGACTTGCCGCTCAAATCCTACGATCATTCTGTTGGCGGCTAGGCAGTCAGCAGCTTGTCAAGTTCGAACACAAGGAAATTAGTGGATTCTAAGCGTGAGTCAGGGTCAAATGTCATCGTGGACAAAACCCAAAAGTGAACGCGCTCCCCACGGTTTCCACCTTGATATTCGATAGGAAACCCGCCTCTGCTCATCGAGTTAATTAGTGACCAAAGTTCAGAAGTAGTATCGTTACTCAGACGGGCAGTAATCTTCAGAAGAATATTGGCTGAAGCGGATTCTAGCAGTTGTATATATACAGAATGGTGACGTCATATGAAGGATCACTCCCGATATCACGAAAGTAACATAGGCTTCTATCCATGTCTATGGGCCTTCAGAGTGACGGATGATGCCCATCTGAAGCATGCTTTCGAACTCGACCTTGGTGGCAACCAGACGTGTGGGCGCTAGACGACGGGGCCGGGGATACGCAGGAGGGCTGGTTGTTCGGGTATGATGAAGTGCGTCTTGCATTGAAGCCGAGATAATAAAGTGGGACGGGTAAGGCCAGGGTAATTGGCAAGGAGCGGCCTCAATGAACTCTCCGGGTGATGGTCCAGGACGACGAGTTGACGGAAAGCCTCAGATGCAGGGATATCCCCGCCGTTGAGCTTACTGGTGTGGTCGTCTACACGGGATTGACGGAAGTCAACCAGAAGATCGAAAGTGGCAAGGAACGAGTGATTTCCGTAAGAACGGTCGGTGAGCGCCCCCTACCACTAGTGGCAAAAAAGTCCGAACCAAAAATGGCACAGAGGATGTCGGTAACGACAAAGACCCGAGGGAAGAAACATCGGAGGCCGGCGCCCAGGGAGGGGAAACAGATGCTCAGAGTGACGATCGAGAAGTGTTGAGAACATTATGAGGAATGCCAAGGTTGGGGCAACGTCGGTCGGCGGGGATAGGAGAAACGACCCGGACTTGAGCGCCGGTGTTGACAAGGAAACGTCTTCACACAGACGTAAAATGTGCGACCTACAGGGTTGTCAGAGAGCTTGGCTGCATTTACTCTCCGACAGCGGAATTTTCCTAGAGGGCTTGAAGTAACAGGGTGGAACACATCCTAGGGCCTTATTACAAAATCCAGTGTGATAGCAACTGAGGTTAGCAGCCCTAGGGCGCGATTAGGGACGGCGACGGTCTCGGCTTGATGTACGTCGGGGAGGCCAACAGGACGCTACAGATGCAGAAGAACAACAGGTCAGAGGTGTTGGATGCAGCGAGAGTCTGTCAGAGTTGAGCAACCGTTGATAAAGACAGACGTTCAACCCCCAACGTTTCGGCGGGTTTTCAGGTGTCTACGCCATCAGAGCCTGAAGCCTGCGCTGATGTTGGCAGACGTTCTAAGAGCATCTCTTCAGAAACACTGTCATTGATGGCATGCGACGCAGGGGCTTAGAGGGTCTGCTATTGCCCAAAGCCTCTTCTTCTACGAGTTTATGATAACTCTGGCGAGCCGAAGCTGGAGAAGCTCAGCCCGAGGCTTCGTACAAGACGCATTAGATGGAGGGTCGCGTGAGAAGGTTTGAAAGTGAGAAAGTAAAATAAGAGGAAGGACCTCGGACAAATTATAATACTTGTCTATTACTTGTGTTGCCCCTGGCTAGTAAAGAGTTTCGTCAATAGGGAAAAAATAAAGTTCTGGCAGATGTTACCAGTAGCCTGGGTGGGGCAAGATTAAGTCACCTAGGTAAAATCCGTAGAGCACATTGTTAGGGAGAGTTAGGGATATGGAACAGAATACAAGAGGTAAAGATCAGCCACTAGATCAAAGAAAAAGATTTTAATAACGGTGTCCCCACAAACTGTCAGCCTATATTTTACGAGCCCTAAGTAAAAACGATAATATGAAAGCCCTGTAGGGGAATAAAGTTAATACTCAAGATGTCCAGTGACCTGATTACAGGCCATGCAAACTGCGCGGGAGTTGGCCTGCAGCGTTGTGTCCATTACCGTAGGAGAACCAGGACGGTCAAGGAAGAGGGAGGAGAATGCTAAAGGTCATTTAGTCTGAAACCTCAACACAACAAGGGCGTGAATGTCCAAAGATCACCGATGGTTCTTACGGAACTCGCTCGTTCCGTTGTGCCTTACGGGCTCTCTCTCTCGAGCCCAACCAGCAGCCGCACAGCGGCGCATGATATATAGGCAGTATGGTATTACCGACAAGGACAAGTGAGACTGGAATGGCCATTTCTGGCTTATTAGTCGTCGTCAGCCAGTCATACCCAACCCCGAAGAGGGGAACATCCGAGGCTCGAATTCGCGACCTGTTAGTTAGAAGTCCACGCCTCTAACCGCTGAGCCACGAGCCTGAGGGTGGTAAGGATGCATTAAGGCAGTCATTGGAGTATAAATAAGGCAACACAATTCCTTTTTGACAGTGTCTGCAAAGGGGCCTAAATTCATTTACTATTCTAATTAAACGATAAAAACAGAGTCCCTTTTCAACTGGTAACAATATGGAGGATCAAAATTTGTGATACAACTAAGTTCTTAGGTGTTTAGCCTTTTCTCCAAACACCAATGCTCTCCGAAGTAAGTAACCCCGACTATAAACGATATCCTTGCTTAGAACGGCTTTCTAGTAAACACACAGGTGCTAGGGTTCCACATACTGTCCACATGGTAAGTCGAATCTTATGTCCTCAGACAAAGTTTGTCGTCGCGCCATATATCGAGACAAATCTTGGTGAAGTGCGCAAACAAACGGCTCTGAGATTGCTTTTAGGACTGCTGTGCATTTGCTTGAGAAAATAAGGGTTGAAGCTCTCCGCCTATTAGATCGAACTATTCAGTTCCATGCTGCGGGACATGGCAGTCAATATTACCAGCGAAATCCCAGTTAATTTGAAGCGTCCTGAGAGCATATAAACCTTCCGCCTCCCTTACTCACACAGCGCTAGAAATCATGTGATCAGGGTTCCCGAGCTGCCGGAACATGTGCTCATTCAGCCTCTGGGACAGCAAATTACTGGCGCCCACACACTCGGCTATCACTCAGCCAACAGACCAAGCTGATGTCGTCTGACTCTCCTATGATGCTTATTTACGCCTGCCGACATCTCGCTAGCGGACGGTCGCTCGCAGCGCTCCAGAGCCAACCACGCGTCGGTCTCTGATCAGCACCGAGTTTCTGGGCAGACTACAGTACTTTTGTTGGTGTTCGGGCTGCGATTCCTGTGGTGCTCTGAGAATGCTCCGACAATAGGCTGGACGGTGGCACTGTCAGCGTGGCCTGTTGACGTCACAAACTCACCTAGTCTAATCGACCATATCTTGCCCATGTCTGACGGCGTCGATCATCAACCTCCAAGTTCATTGCTAGAGCCAAGTTGCAAGAAATGGAGGAAGTGGCCCTCAAAAATCGAAAATATGAATATGGAACCTGGTGTGTCCTTATCTCACCCGTCGCCACCTACCGCAGCACGTACTTCCACCCTTAGTTATCTGACACCTCGGTTGTACCTGAAAAAAGACAAACAGTGAGGAATTACGCAGGGGGGGGGGGACGGCAGCATCTCCAGACGCAATTGCTACAGACCTCTTCGCCCAGCAGAAGCAGCCCGCTTAGAGAGGTCCGACCAACTTGCGAAATTTTGCGGAGGCGTATCAAAAATACTGATGAAAATAAGGTAGCCCTTTTTTCAATAACCAATCTATGCAGTGAGATACGGCTGCGAGTACTACCGAGGAAATACCGGAACGGACAGCGTTCAAGGACAGTGTTCGGCCAAATTCCTGTGAAGGAAGCGGACATGCAACAAGACCGATACGCTTTAGCCCGCTTGTGCGGGATGACCGTCGATGCAGGCGGAGCGGTAGTCAATATGTTATTGCCGACAAAGACAAGGAAGACTGGAATGGCAATTTCTGGTTTGTTAGCCGTCGTCAGCCAGTCATACCCAACCCCGAAGTGTGGAACACCTGGGGCTCGAACTCGCGACCTGTTTGTTTGAAGTTCACGTCTCTAACCACTGGGCCACGAGTCCGTTGCCCTGTTAGTTTTCGATCGGGAATTACAATCGTAGAGGGACGCTCACCGATCGCTCTTACGGAACTCGCTCGTTCCGTTGTGCCTTACGGGCTCTCTCTGTCTCGAGCCCAACCAGCAGCCGCACAGCGGCTCATGATATAGGCAGTATGGTATTACCGACAAAGACAAGTGAGACTGGAATGGTCATTTCAGGCTTATTAGTCGTCGTCAACCAGTCATACCCAACTGCGAAGTGTGGAACACCCGAGGTCGGTAATACCATAATGTTGGAAAGGTAATATTCACCATAAGTAGCCTACATCTTACGAGTCGTAACCACTAGCTATAAGGGTCAACCTGATGAAGAAGGGCAAAAACAAAAATCAGTAGGTGGATAAAATTAATATTCAAGAGTCCAACGATCTATTCTCCAAGCGCAAGTGTTGGTTGGGAAAGTTTTCGAGGTTTGTGTCCGTTACATCCAAACAAACAGCACAGTTTAAGAAACATGACCAGACTGTTAAGGGCTAGTTAGTCTGACACCTCGACACAGATCCACCCATTATAGATTTCGCAAGTGTGACCGTAGCAGGCGACCACGCCAAACGCAGCTTTGCGAGATAAGCGTATCGACGGAGGGTTGTGTGTGTGTGGGTGTGTGTGGAAATGTTCATAAGGAAATATACCTGCACTGCATATACCAAACTCTCTCTTCCCACACCCATTGTGCTCCGATGATATGGACACGTAAAGTAGACCGTTAAAGAACTTGGACGCTGGTTAAACTTCCCATCTATGCGTTCCGCATATGATCCCGAACTTTCTACACACGTATCGGGCTACTGTCGTAGGACCACGATTCACACATAGTGGGGAATGTCGTAAGGGTAACTCCCAAAGGAAGCCACTAAAGCCTGACACTCAGTCATGAGTAGGAACAAGACGAGTGCTTGCCCTAATTTTTCAGCTTCGATATTGGGCAGGGAGTTTAATTCTGCACATAGAGTAAGAAGGTTGACCCATGTAGACAGGTTCGAATATGCAACCGACGGCCTTTAAGAGTCAACGATAGTCGAATAAACATAGAGTAAGAAATAGCAAAGGGCTCTCTTCAGGTCCGCGTGCAGCACGAATCTCAGAAATGAGTAACACCAGGATAACGCGTCGAATCACCACTTTCCAAACCACGGCCCGTGGCGCGTCATGACGGGTTCACGAGCGTCGGACTCACTGTCATGAGGAATGCGCTGCTTTGCCGTCAGAATAGATGCCTCCGCACTGAGCTTACTCCCTCCTCCGTGCATTAGTCAACTCTGCGAGTCTGACAACCAACGGCCGATGAGATTGGCTGTAATTGCAGATGTGGCGAGAAAGTCTCCGGCTAAGTCTTACTGCACATGTTAGACCGTAGTTAGAGCTCCTTAAGACTGGGTAGATTAGGAGATGGGACATTTTGATTTACCAACTCAGCTGGTAGAAATAATTTACAAAATTGACCTGCTAACCGCTGCGGTACGTCATTTCCCACTGGATCACAAACGGCTGTCCAGCACCAGTATCAGAGGATTGCTTACATCTGATCCAAATCCTTTTCTAAGGAAAATTCCGCATGCACACGGCAAGCGAGGATGCAGTCTAATGCTTTCATCTGTTTACGCTGCAGCGAGGCCCAATCCTGACTCGACTCCCCACTTTAGGCTTGCCGGCTTAGTTTATTCTTCTGTATGTGAGGTCTGTTTGAATCAACACAACTTCAGTTGTTTGCTAAGCCTACAAATGCTCTTGTCGTAGACAGAGCGGGCAATAAAGGGTTGTCGCCTGTAAGAAGGGGAGGCGGAGGAGGTGGAGGGGTTGGAGGACAGAGTGTGCAATTGGGAGATGTCGCTTGTAAGGAGGAGAAGGAGGAGTGGGAGGGGAGCGGGAGGGGAAGGGAGTGAGAAGGGTATGGTAAGAGGATTGGAAGGTTTTGTCATATTTAGGGTAGCCTTAGAGATGTCCTAGCGTGGCGCCAAGACTTGGCGACATTGCTTACCTCACGTCCTGCGTGTGAAGTAGATCTGTTGATGCCACTCCTATCGGACCTCGACTATCACCGACTGAAGACGGCAAGGCGCTTAATTGTGACTGAGTGATTAGGCGCTTAACTCAAGACACAGGTGCCTGGATGGACTGAGTTCGATTTTCAGTCCCTCTCATTCTGGCGCCGGGAAAGGCCGTTTGATGATGGCATACAAATGACAATTCCAGTCTCCGTTTACGCTGTTGGCGACATCTGTCTGTTCTCTATTGATAACCGCATTACGACCGGTTGTGAGAATTCCTGATCAACGTTTTAAGATCGAATGTTTTAGCCTGCATTACATGTTGCATTTTTGTAGGTTAGAGGACAGTTTGATGTGAATTCCAGAGGATTTGTATAGGCATCCTGCTTAGACAGGTTTGTTATTGGCTGCGATTAGAGATAACGGTAGGGTGAAGGACCCCACTCAACTGTCGGTGGGCTGTAGATCATGTCATACGGGGTTTGATCTTGGCATCCATTTGCAGGCTCTTGCAGGCACTGCACTGCCTACAACAGCCACTTCCCATGACATCAAACCATTGTTTAAACTCGTTTATTTTTTGAAACTTTGCTTTTTGTGTTTTTTTGCTTTGCGTGCTCACTTCCGTCGCCGTACGAATGCATACGATGGGACTTTCACCAGAAATTTGAACATTTTCTGTGTTCTCTTCCATGCCGTCAACCTACTGTCTGCGCTGCTGCCCCATCCGTAAAGCCCTCATTACCACGTTGCCGGGTAAGACACCACAATGTTGCTGGCTTTATGCTCAATTCCGGGAGGACCGCCCATTTTCAAATCTAAATCTTAAAAATAGCCCCAAATAAAATCTCAAACCATATCCTAATCTCCTTAGAATTTAGCGTATTGGCAAGTGTAGTATTTTAGGGTAGGCGATATTTATTCTCGTGTGCTGCCTTTGCTGACACCTGGACGTATTATGACGTGCATCCTTCTAGAGTGTTTGGTCAAGTCTACAGTGCAAATGAAGGCAAGACCCAAAGAACTGCTTCTATGCAAGTCATCGTAGTCTGGTTTACCACCACTCCTCCCAGATTGCGCTTACGGTGGATTTCATTTGGCATATTGCACATATGCAGTCATTCCATTTGAGATTCTGGACATATGCTGTTCCTACCCATCGGCACATTTTTTTCGTCAGGAAAGCCTTCCTCACTTGCAATTTCCTAAAGCGACCTTCAAATTAACATTTGATGAGAATTCCCAATTCAGTTGCCATTGGTCGACCGCATCTCATCAAGCGATGTATCATTGTGGTATCCGTGTACTTTAGTGTTGTGATCTGTCGTGCTGCTAGAGATATAATCAGGGAGAAATGAAGACACGCCCAGAACCATTGATGGTGGGGAAATGTTGTTTGAAATAACGCGGAACAGCATAGGTTTCTGTACGCAACTTCTGCGATTGTGTGCGGCTTTGATGAGCGCAAAGGAGCAAAGTTTTCTTGAGGGCAAGAAATAAGCTGAGTACGAACAGAGAGCCGATTTTGGTTTTGATGCTGTGATGCTGTGCAGTGTGAGGTCTAGAGGAATCATTCTCTCTACAACGAGGGATGGGAGTTACAGATACCAGTATCTGCTTTTGCCTTTGATGATGTATTCGAGCAGGAACCCGAAACGTCAGGCTAATAAATCTCTTGTCCCAGCGTTCGTGTCTCCTTCTTCAAGACTGTTTCCTGGGATTCGTCTCTTCTCTTCTATTGGCAAGGAAACAGCTGGTATCATCAAGTGCGTGCACTCAGGTTTCTAAGTAGTGGATGTAGAACTTTTATCCGTTGATGTTGCATTCGGATTTCCCATCCACCCGGTCGACTCCATTGCGGTTGGAAGGAGATGGAAAATACTGTTTAGTTATTTTATGTTGAATACAGATGGACACAGATATGAGTAGAATCGAGATTTTTTGAATTTCACTGTTTCTAATAAAATTTGCCGTGCATTCATTTAGGTGAAACCATTAAAAGCTGCTTACCGCATCGGCGCACTTAGACAACACTAACACTTACTCTCATGACCACATCCCCAACCACCTGGCATTTACTGCATTGTCACGTGAAATACGGTGCAAGTCCCGGGTATCTCAACCATTTTTCTGAGGCAGAATAAAACTTTATTAGTGAAGGTGGTCCCCCTAATCATCCCCTACTGATGGAGACCATGGAAAAATGCCTCTGACCAATCTGTATCCTTGCTCCGACGGTCCTTCTGTCGGCATTACAGTATACCGGAAAACAGATTTTACTAGTATTCTGCGGACTCCGCGTTCCTTGGTAAGCCAACGAGCACTCCTTGAACTGTTCGGACAGGACATCATAAGCAACTCTGTCATCAGTTGAAGGGCATTATTTGTCGCTCCTCGGTATATTTTGAACGGTGTCTGTTTCCAAAAATGTCTAGGCCACCATCCTGACTGTGTTTACCAAAGGCCTAGAACTGAATGTTTCGACCGTGGTCCATATAAACAACTGTTAATCTGTTTCTCATGAATGACTAATTTCGTTACGTGTGCCTCTACCGCCAGCATTGAGTGTGTTGTTATGCAACTTCATTTCTTTAAATGTTGCGATTACGCGGGCCACTAATTCTCGACTGAATGCACGGACTTATTGATAAAAGCCGCCTCTCGTCCGGATCCTGTTAGAACGATGGGGTCGTCCATCCGACAAGGGGTAGCAGTTTGGTTGATGGACAGACGATGTCCATGGTGGCTTTAGCGTGCGCGCACGAACGCTGAGTTGTAGTACTCAGCTCCTGGGTCAGAGGCTTGTGGGGTATAATGCACCACTTTGTTCAGTTTTCTGAAAACAATAACCCGCGTTGTTTCGTATGTTAGCACACGGGACAGCACGAGCGGACCTCGTTCTATATAGAGAATTTGCCTGAAATCGTTGAAAGACACCCCAGGAAGCAATGAACACAGATGGTGCTCAATCTAGTGTCTATCTTACCCGCCCAGTCTGTGCACCCAGAGATGGGTTTGGTTATTCTAATGAGAAATGAGTCTTCTCCAAAATGCCTGTGGCGCCTACAATGCACAATACAATGTTACAATGTTACACATGCGGTCACGCCTGATCTAGCCAGGATCGATGGCGTTGCGAATCATACCTTTACACGCATGACGAGTAACGGCAGCAGATCTGGATAACTTAGCCCACTGTCGCCTTCAGCATTGTCGGGAAATATCGAAATCACATGGACCATCTTCTTGTCCTGATGAACTTTTTTGAGCAAGTTTCTGAGTTGAGTTTCTTTCTAACGTTCTAGATGGAGACCGGACGCCGAATTCAGTAAAGCAACATAGAACTCCTCAGATGGACAAGGCAGGACGTGCCCGAATCACCTCATTTGTCTATATTCGATCGCCTTATATATCTTCCCAATGATTTCGCAGCGAGTACGGCTGAGGATTTTCTTTGCTCTTACGCGCACAGCCAACCGCATGCACGGATGCCCGGCACACGCAAATTTCTCTGGTGATGGCGATATGGTGCTTGACACTTTCTAAGTATCACTAAAATCCTGCCCTGTCCATTTGGTAACGGTCTTGCCCGTAGTATATGTAACTGTTCTAGGTCAAAAGGTCTGACGGCGTGTGTTATGCCAGTATCAGCAAACTATGGCCCTCGCATCCTGGTATGCGCTGATAGTTCTTTGATACCTGGTTCCCCGCCGATAGATGCGCTTGCGTGGCCGCTGGGTATACAGGTGGCAGGCAGGACTTCCCAGTCATCCTCGTTCTTCTGACCCCTGTTGGGGTATTGCTGTATGATTTGGACCAGGGGGTGTGGAGTGGAACGCCAAGGTGCGGGCTCGACCGTGCCATCCACATGCGCCCTCCCCCCGCCTCCGGTCTTCTTGATTCTGTCTTGACACCTGACCCAGGTGAGGGGAGGATGAGAAACTATGGTAGATGCTGAGCAGGTCTAATTCACGCGCAAGTCACCGTGTCCGCTCTCAGCACACGGTGGACATCGTCAGAAATGACAGTCGAACTAGCGGTGTCGTGTGTGTAGGTGTGCGTTTGGTGGGGGGGGGGGGTACGTGAACATTCGAGGTTCAGCTATATTATCGTGTTTACCATCCGCCGAAGAAGGCGAAGTAAAAATCACCTAAACATATATATAGGCAGAATAACGTTACTGACAAAAACAGAAGAGTCTGGAATTGCCATTTCCGGCTTATTAGCCGTCTTCAGCCAATCATACCCACTTGCAGGCTGTTGCAGAAATTTAAACATTTTCAGTGTTTTCTTGCATTCTAACAGCTTACTCTGGGCTGCTGCCCCGTCCGGTATGACAGGATGCACAATCTGCAGACAGCTAAGTGCGGTCATTCACCCTGCCGCTGCCGTTCGAACCAAACTTCAAACCCAGTCCCCACCTCCTTGGAATGTAGCCCAAGGCCATCAGTATTATGTTAGGCGGGAGTTTTATTCTCGTGTACTGTCTTTGCTGACACCTGGACGTATTATGACGTTCATCCTGTTAGAGTAATTTGTCAAGTCTACAGTCCAAATGAAGGTAAGACCCAAAGAAATTCATCTGTGCAATTCATGCTGCAGCAACCAACGGACTACGTGATTTTTTAGCTATGAGACCAGTGGCATTTGTGAATCAATGTTTGCATTCACTTAATGCTGTAATTTCTTCACATTTTTGCACATTCATCGATTTTTACATACAAATAGGGAGTTCGAAGGCGTAAGCCTATTTTCCTCAAATACACCTACTGACGACCACTCTTCCCAGCTTGCCTTTACGGTGGTTTTCATTTGGCATATTGCACATATGCAGTCATTCCATTTGAGATTCTAGACAGATGTTGTCCCTGCTCTTTGGCGCAATTTTTCCGTCAGGCAAGCCTTCCTAACTTGCAAATTCCTAGAGTGGCCTTTAAATTAATATTTAATCAAAAGTCCCAGTTCAGTTGCCATTGGTCGACCACATCTCATCAAATGATGTATCCTTGTGGTATCCGTGTACTTTAGTGTTACGATTTGTCGTGCTGCTAGAGGTATAATCAGTAAGAAATGCAGACACGCCCAGAACCATTGATGTTGGGAAGTTTTTTTGAAATAATGCAAACAGCATAGGTTTCTGTACGCAAATTCTGAGATTGTGTGCGACAGTGATGAGTGCAAAGGAGCAAAGTTTTCTTGAAGACAGTGGCTTAGCTGAGCACGAACAGAAAGCCGCTTTTGGTTTTGATGCTGTGATGCTGTGCAGTGCGAGGTCCAGAGGAATCATTCCCTCTAAAACGAGGGGGGGGATTTACAGATACCCGTTCCTGCTTTTGCCTCTGATGATGTATTCGGGCAGGAACCCTAAACGACAGGCTAATAAATCTCTTGTCCCAGTATTCGTGTCTGCTTTTTCAAGACTGCTTCCTGGGACTCGTCTCTTCTCTTCTATTGGCAAGGAAACAGCTGTTATCATCAAGTGCGTGCACTCAGGTTCCTAAGTAGCGGATGTATAACTTTTCTCGTTCGATGTTGCATTCGGAGTTCCCATCCACCTTGTCGACTTCATTGCGTAGTTGTTAGAAGAAGATGGAAAATGCTGTTTATTTAAGTTATGTTGAATTCAGATGGGCGCAGATATGCGTAAAATCGAGATCTGTAGAAATTTACTATTTCTAATGAAATTTTGTTGGGCAATCATTTAGGTGATATCATTAACATGTGCTTACCGCATAGGTCTTCGCACTCAAATTCTCAGATTGTGGTCGGCACTCGTGCGTGCAAAGACGCAATTTGTCCTCGAGGACACCGTCTAAGCTGGCTACGAACAGAAAGCCGTTTCGGTTTTGACGCTGTGATGCTGTGAATTGCAAAATGCACTTTTGAGCAAAAGCGCAAATCTCCAATGGGTTCTTAAATAGTGGGAACAGAACATTTATTGTAAAGAAGATGAAGACCCGATCTCTGGGACAGTGGGTTTATTAGTCTGAGCTTTCGGTCTCGTACAGGAGGCCATCGTCAGAGACTGTGAGAAGGCAACATCAAATGAGCGGTTTTTGTAGTCACGCCATGAAGGGGGGGGGGGAGAGATATGAGTGCAGAGGGTGGTATTCGCGATAAGTTGCGTCCCACGCCGTCTCACGGTGGCGTGACTGCGTGCATCCTTGGCTGGGAATTGGGTCTCGCCCCTTGGCCGCGGGAACGGAGCGCGTGATAGCAGGGGGGTATGTCAACGTGCCTGTTGATAGCGTTGGTGTCAGACACCCAGGCCTCTAACAGTTCTCGTCCTGTCTTATTGCTGGCCTGCGCCACTATCCGCGTGCTCGCAAAGTTGAATTCGTGGCCTTCCTCCAGGGTGTGAGTGGCGATCTGAGACAACGGGTCGCCTCTCCAGACCGCCCGTTCGTGCTCCGTTATTCGTGAGCTAAGTCGTCGTCCGGTTTATCCAGTGTAGTGGCGAGGGCAGTCTCGGCATGGGATCTGATAGACGACGCCCGATTGTTCACCCACGCCTAGGCGATCCTACACTTGCATGATTTTGCTGCGCATGGTCGCTGTCGGACGGTGAGCGATACCCACGCCGAGCTCTCCAGCGATACGTTCCATCGCTTCGGATACGTTCTTTATATATGGCAGAGGGTGCCAGAGTGTTGGCGGCTCTCCTCCGTTTGTTCGCCGTGGGCGCGTGCGGAGGCAGCGACTGACGAAGCTGTTCGGGTAGCCATTCCTTGCCAGTTGGTCCCGAAGATGCCGAAGTTCTCGTACTCGTCCCTTTGGTTCACTGCAGTGCGTTTTTACCCTCTGGAAGAGTGTCCTTACACAGCTGCGTTTATGCGCCATTGGGTGGTTACTGTGGTAGTTGAGAATCTGAGTCGTGTTAGTCGCCTTTCTGTACACCATGGTGTTGAGTTCGCCGTTGGGTGTGCGTGCGACGAGAACGTGAAGGAAAGGCAGCTGTTCGGCATGCTCTTCTTCCCTTGTGAACTAAATGTCTGGGAAGATGCCGTTGAGCAGGTCTTGGAAGTCGGGCAGTCTGCTCCTTTAAATTATGACGAACGTCTCGTCCACGTACCGGCGCCAAAATGCAGGTTCATAGTGATCGAAGGCGACTTTTTCCAGTTCTTGCAGGACTAGTTCTGCAACCGAAAGCTCAGACTAATAAACCCACTGTCCCAAAGATCGGGTCTTCATCTTCTTTACAACAAGAACCTGGGATTCGCATATTCGCTTCCATCCGTGAGAACATTTATTGTTAGATGACGCATTCGGAATTGCCGTCTA